>CM053610.1:112786439-112814450 GCA_028646535.1 Procyon lotor
TCTATATTTTCAAATTTTCTACAATGGCCACTTGTTACTTTGATAATCAGAAAAAATAATCATCTTACACAAAAATAATATGAAACCACAAATGGCTAACAGAAAGCTGTGGTTCTGGAAGCCTGCAGATGGAAACGTTGTGAGGCATAGTAGAAAAAGCACAGAACTAGCAAGTCACAGCCTGCCTGCCTGGTCTTGACCGTTACACTTTGGGCAAGTCATTTAACCTCTCCAGACTCCACTTCATCACTCACAAAATGGAGTTACAAGGTTTCCTCAATAACTTCACTGGATTTCTAAAAGGGTCAAAGCAATTATGTGTTTAAGGTGCTTTGTGTAATGTAAAGGCATCGCCGTTGTCATTGCTCTTAGTGATGGTGTACTACTAGTATTAGTATCAGCATCGGTATTATTGATGGAGAGGGAACCTGAACACTCAAGAACCAAACTGTATATGAAAACATTAACATAGATGATATGAAAAGAAACGGAGCCCCTTCTATGTGTTTGAGTTTTATTGACACTGCTTCTCCTATTGATATAGATTCAAAGGCTTTCAAACCAATCACAGAAACTGAAAGCTTACCCAGGGATCTGGAGAGAAACGAAATAGTCTTCTTATATCCTTTTTCCCAGTTTTAGGATGAAAAACTATCTATCCTCTAGCCCAGCTAGGAAGGTCCTTCTTCGGTGACACAGCTCTCTGTGGAGGACGAAGGTCCCACGGCAGTTGTCCTTGGTCCTGACACTGCCTTTGATCTGTCCAGCGAAAAAATATTCACCCTTAGCAAGTGTAACCCTTTTCAGAAAAACTACGAAATAGTCATTTTAAATAATTATGATCTTATTGTATTAAATATTAATTTTACATAGAACTACAGTATAAAATACTCTAGAAACCTACACTCCAATTAAAGCAAAATATATTGTGCAGACTTTTTAATTTATGACCAAAAAAAAAAAAAAAAATGGAGTTCCGGCAATGGAGTCTTCCCATTTTAGTTGATTCCATAAATGAAAACAAGAGATTTGTCATTAAGTGGTATTGATGATACCCGTAGTGTTCATATATTTGTCAATTTCATTAACCTTTCAAATTAGGTATTCATAATGTGTTAATGGCAGCATAACACATCATTACATTATTCAATGTAATTTCATGGATATTATGTATAGTTGATCATGTTACAATCTCTTGTCTTTACAGCTGTTAGAAAACATTATACTTTCCAAGATCATTAGGGATGTGTGAATACCAAGCAGCTAAATCTACAGCTCAAATAATGGTCCCTAGTTGGCCTTGAATTCTGATCAGGGCATGACTAGACAGTTTCCACCGATGAAGAGCTAAGCTCCCCGGAATGTTTTGTATAAGAACTGGAGAAACACAAAGCTGATGGAGAGCTTGAGAATTTATTTAATTAAATTCTTTGCCTTCAGATTGGCAGTGATAAATTGAGTTATGGCTCAGCAAATAGTCAGTTCTCCACCCCCTTTGGAAGAGAGCCTACTTTCCTGCCCCGCTGACTGTGAGATTGGCCAGGTGCTTGTTTTGCCAATGGGATGTGAGCAAGGATGATAGGAGCAACAGTTTCAAGTGGGTCTGCACGGTCCTTCTGCCCTTTCGAGCTCCTGTGCTCCAGCATGAGAAGATCGTGGCCCAGATGACCGATTCTCATTCAGGATGGGCCCCAGACGCCTAGAGCAGGAACGTCCCAAGGAACCACCCATATCAAACTCTTACCCACTTGCGAGGGAGCGTAAATCCAGAGCCTGAAGGGAAGCATTTGGGAAGAGCCAAGAATGACATCCATACCTTTCTACTCACAGTCCTGTGCCCTTCCTTGAGAAAAAGATTCAGAAGGTAAACACGATCAGCTTAATAAAAACAAACAAATGGGTATCTTGCATCTGGGTTGGAAGACGCAGGAAGTAGAGATATAAAGCTTTTCCAGAGTCCCTGAGTGATCAAATCTGCTCAGGCATGCTGTCCTTGCTGCAGAGACACAGTCTCCTTAGAAATAAGCAGGTCTCCTTCTCTTTGAACCAAGACCCA
This sequence comes from Procyon lotor, assembly GCA_028646535.1. Lineage (NCBI taxonomy): Eukaryota > Metazoa > Chordata > Mammalia > Carnivora > Procyonidae > Procyon > Procyon lotor. The sequence goes on from CM053610.1 coordinate 112,788,496, forward strand.
GCAGGGAGCACAGAGCCCTGCAAGGCTTTCGTCTTGCTTCTCCCGTCGGTGATTGGATTCGTCACTGACAGATGCTGCCCGGATTTGTTCCTTCACTCTTCCCTCTACGGTGAAAACACAGGAGCAGCTAGTGTGGATGGAGCTGTGCGACTCTGCTTCCGCTCCACCGGCCTGTCAGGCTCCCTGACACTACTCTTTCTGCTCCTTCCCGGGCACCTGACTGCTGACCTTTCCAGCCCTTTGAGATATTCATTACTACCCCCCTGTTGCAGATGAGGAAAGGGAAGCTCAGAGATTCGCTTCCCCGAGATCCCAAGGCACTAAATAGTTGAACCAAAGTTCAGATATCTGAACCAAAGTTCAAATCTGAATTCAAAATTCAAATCTGAACCAAAATTCAAATTCAAATTCAAAACTCAAATTCCTCTAAACATTTCTCCTTTGTGCCAAAGCACACTTTTTTGAATGAAAAAGAAAAAAAAAATCACGCTTCTTAGTAACAGAAGATCAGCAATGACAAGGAGGACATTTCCGGAAATGAACCCAGTCGATCTTATTTCTAAAATCAGCAAGTACCAAAGGGAAGTTGGTATATCACAACTTGGAACTTTATTTGCACTTTACTCTGTTTTTTAGTGTCACTTACACTGCTAAAGACCTTCCACATTCCCTCTAAAAAACAAATCGGAAGGCCCTTTGGGATACCTGAAAACCACCCAGGGCTTAGTCATCCCACCTCTAGGTCCTTAGAGCCCCACCCACAGCTGCCTAGAAGGCATCTCTCGCTTCTCGCGGTAAAGTAAAGAAAGAGGTCAAATCTTGGACAGCTCCTGAAAGGATGAGGAAGACAGGCAGCCCTGGCTAAAATAATAAATAAATAAAGCACGCCTGAGATGTTCTGGTAGCTGCCCGGGAAAGCAGGCTCCTTGTGGCCGAGGACGAGGTGAGATGGGTGCCATGCTACATCTGGAGACCTCGGCCGAGCTCCGCCTGATGACGATTGGGGCGGGCCTATAGGTAGTGACGGCAAAGCGCTCTGAAGATGAAAGAGCGCCATGACCCCGACAACGGTCTGGGGACCCCTGATGCCCCCGAGGTGGCGCCACCCCCCAGCAGCGGAAGGACCCAACCAACCCAACACCCTCCCAAAGGAGCCATTCATGGCGCCACCACCTCATGCTGTCCTTGCTGCTCACTCTGCACGACCACACTCATGAGGTGGTGGGTTCTAGAAGCCGCTTTACGCATCAACGCAGGAAGAGAAGCGAACAGCAGGGGTGCTGCCCCCGCATCAGGGAAGGACGGCATTTCTCCAGGCCCGGCTGGACCGCACCGGGCACCCCTGCCAGCGGAGGGTGGCCGTACTCCATCCAGGCTGCCTTTCTCACGCCTGCTTGCCCTGGCAAGGGACGGTCCGACCACCACGGACAGGGTCTCTCGGGGGAGACCTGACTGCATCCTCAGGAGAGGCACCACAGACAGGCCCCGCGGCGTGTCCCGGGGCAGGGCCTCTGTCCCCGCAGCCCGGCAGTCCCTGCACCACATGCTGCGTCGTGAGAGCCACCCCCGCCCCGGGTCTTGCGCTCAGTGGAAACGCCTCTCAGAGCTGGGTGGTTCTCCTCACACCTTCAAACGCAGCCAAATTCTGTTTGTCAGTTTTCTCTCATCAGGCAAGGCCTGCCGTTCTCGGGAACACCTGCTGGAAGTCTGCCTCACACCTTCCCCTCCCGGTGGGGTCCATTCTCTGCGGCTTGACATTCCTCCTCGCACCTCAAAGCTTTGTGGAGAAAAGAAGGGGCAGGTGTCCCCGGGGAATTAGGGAAGACTGGAAGTGTTCTTCAGTGCCACACGGAGGAGAGATGATGGGCTGTGGCATCAGGCGGACCTGAGCACGGCTCGCCCTCGGCTTGTTCTGGAACCTCGGGCTCCTCGCTACAAAATGCCAGACAGTTCAGTGAAAAGGTTTGGGCGAAGCTCTGGGCGTGTGGCAGACACTCCACAATGGTAACCATCATCTGATATTTTTAGAGCCGTCAAGTCAACGAGCATAGACTTGACCAAGGGGCTGACCCAAAATGTTAACTAACATTTATTGAGTCCTTACTGTGGGCCCGGCCTTGACCTTATTTCCTTTAATCTGTTCAACGATCCTGTGGCATGAATGTCATTATCCTCATCTCGCAGAAGATGGTCCTAAGGTCCAGAGAGGTTGAGGATCTTCCCAAAGTCACACAGGAAGAGCCGTGGTACGAGCACGCGCGGTCTGACTACAGAGACCACTTTTCTTTTTTTTTTTTTTTTAAAGATTTTATTTATTTGACAGAGAGAAACACAGCGAGAGAGGGAACACAAGCAGAGGGAATGGTAGCAGGAAAAGCAGGCTTCCTGCAGAGCAGAGAGCCCGATGCGGGGCTCGATCCCAGGCCCCTGGGATCTGACCTGGGCCGAAGGCAGACGCCTAACGACTGAGCCGCCCAGGAGCCCCCAGAGACCACTTTTCTAAGTCCCGTGATACGCTGGCCCCTCCAGTGAAGCTAGCGAGTCAGGATTTCCATCTGAGAATCTCTCACTCTGTGACTCATTCTTGTTTTGGTTTGTTCTCTGCAGGGAAGCTGGAGTAGAAGAAATCCCCCAAAGGGACCTGAGAGCTAGAACGGAAGCCCAGGCATCTGCAGCCGAGGAGACCCAGGCACCGGACAGCCACCTTGGGGCTCAACTTAGTTCAAGTTCTCTGGGAAGGAGAAACAGAGGCCAGGCTTGGATCCTCTGGCCTCCTGGAAGATGCAGCCCAGGGCAGAAACAGTGAGGGGAGGAACAGTCCGAGAGGGAAGGATAGACGGCAAACATGGGTGGCGTGTAACCAAGCTATAGGCTCCCCTAGCCACAGACAGACACGAAGGGTCCCTGTGCCCCATGGGACATCTGGGCCACGGACTGGCCCACCCAAGGGAGCAAAGGTGGGGAGCTGTTGCCGGGTCCCTCCCATCTCCTGCACCTGCTCTCAATCGCCCACAAGCAGGCAACCCCTCCCCTTCCCAGGGGTCACCTGGTCTCTCCGGGTAGCCTCAAAGCTCAGTCTAGGAGACGCGGTAGTCTGAGCCTCCATGCCCAGGGCAGCCCCCGATCTTGCTCTGCTGGGGTGAGCGGGTTAGGGAGGGCAGAAGCCTCCCGGGGCCCAGGAGACATGTGAGGCTAGAGAACTCAAAAAGCAGGGAAAATTGTGTCTGATTCAGGGCCCCGGGTCCCTCTGAGAAGTGGTGGTGGGCAGGGAGGCTGTGCCGCGCCTCAGTCTTGGGCTAATTTGCAAGTCTGGAGAGGGGTTCAACCCAAGTCTCCCAGAGTCACCTGCGCCCCCAGTGCTAGGGAGCTAGACCATCAGAGCAATGCAGGCTTTTCAAGATGGAGAAAACCCAGAGCCCAGGGGAGCCCCATGAGGATGAACAGGGAACATCTTGACCCTGGTTGGGGAAGATCTTTCTTCTGAGCATCGGTGACCAGAAGGCGGGTCTGGGCCTGCCACTGTCCCTGCCTTCACTTAGCCACACGCTCCTGGCTGAGGCCTTAAATCTCTTCTGTGCAAAAACAGTCCTAACCAGGCCTTGCCAGCCTCCGGAGCCTCAGTATTCTCCTCTGTGAAATGGGGTGAGGACTCAGGCTGGTCTGAGCAGGGCTGATGTGAGAGTCACGAGCAGGTGATGTGAGACGAGGTACCTTGCAGGAGTACAATGTGTGTCCCGGAGAGCCAGCTGGGCCCCGGAGAGCCAGGCCCGAGAGCAGATGGTGGCAGAGGACCTGGAGCGTCCATGCTTGGTGGGAGGCCCTCGGCAGGTGGAGTGAGGTCCTGGACGCACTTCGAGAAGGGCTGAGGGGGGAGGGAGAAGGGCTCTGGGCAGCTGCAGCCGGAAGCTGGCTCTCCCTCTCCTGCCCTGAGCAGGACTGAGCCTCGAGGAGTGTGAATTACAAATTTGCAGCTGGTCATCCAGGTCAAGGTAAAGAGGCCTTTCACGCAACAATTTGTAAGTTAAAAGCATGATCTTGAATATTAAGGTCTTTACTACGTGGGCCCCATTAGGACTCTAGCCCTGGGCGCCCGCGGATTTTCAGGGGTGCGTTCTTTTACTCCATCTGCTTCTAGTGCCTTCCACGCTCTGCGGCGGCCTCATTTATCCGCAGGGGCAGGAAAACCGTTGGAGCGGGCAGGAGAAGCTGCACAGGCGCCCAGTCCTCCTCCACCTTGGATATTTCTCCCCCCCTTTGTCCCAAGGTATTCAACTCACCCTGCTAAGGAAAAGAATGCACTTCGAGAGGACTGTTTTCCAGAACATACCCTGGTGTTCATTCATTCATTCATTCATTCAACCAATACTGGTGGAGTGTCCGCTGTGCATCGGGCACAACACCTCGGGGGTAGAACAAGGGACGGCGAGGGCAGGACTAGCCTCCCCCCTCATGGAGCTTAAGCTCTGGTGACACCAGGCACGCCCGAGCTAGGGCCACCAGCAGGGACGGCGCCCTCCCACCTGTCGGCACACTGCTCTCTTCCCTGGGAAGCCCTGAGGGGCCCCAGCCGGGCAGCAAGACCCTTACTTGCGGCCCCTTAACTCCTAAGAGCCGAGGTGGTCTGGGACCCGGGCCCGCGTGCCCTTCACCCTCCGGCCCCTCCTGAGTCAGGGATTTGGGATTCATGCTAAGAATGACACTAGATCCCCAGTCTTGGCTTGAGGACACAGCGGTCCTTCCCCGGGGGCCGCTGCAGGAACACAGAGCGGATGACAGAGGAGACGAGTCACGCACCACCCACCGGCATGCACCGGCATCGTGATCGACGACGGTGGAATTTTTTTTTTTTCAAAACTGATAAACAGGAAAGGAGCTTTGGTTTCAAAAATCAACCGATTTCCTTGCTGTCGCCGTATCTAGGTTGGGTATCGAAGAAAACAAAAATAATTCTGGGCACAGAAGGGAGATGGAATATTTCCGTGCCCAACACTGGGCCAGCTTGGCTTATTCCCAGTCATAAAGGCTTCTGGTGTCCCTTTTTTAAATAAAAATAAATAAAATAAAGCAGTTCAACCCCGAGGGTGCGTGCCAACCAATGTTACATAGCAGTGGGTGCTGGTGGGTGGTGTGAAACGTTTCCCATTGGCCAAGAGCACAGCAGCCCTGTTGTGAAGCCAACAGCTGGGAGGAAAACACAGGTGTGTTAACATAGACCAGCCGCTCCCACCACCCTGCCCCCCCCACCCGCTCTGCCGGCCAAGGTCATGGGGCCACAGCTGGCCACAGAGAGGCTCGGTCCAAGAAGGCAGGCTGAGGGGCTGGCTTCTGCCAAGCCCACGTCCCTGCCAAGGTCACAGCCCCGCTCTCCCCCGCCCCCACCCGGCGTCCCCACCCACCCAACCCCCAGCCCAGTGGCTTCGGTTCCATCCGTGCCCAGAGCCCAGACCGGGGCTGGAGTCAGCGGCTCTGCTATGTGACTGCTTCCTGTGGCTGAGAGGTTGACGACCTCATTAGGGTAAAAACACCGAATGCAGGCCGTGGACCCAGCTCGGTGGGGGGTTCCGGGAACTCCCGAGTCTGCACACTGGGCTGCCTGTGCGGCCCAGCTGAGTCACCCTCGGCAGCGCCCGTGAACCCCTCAGAGGGCAGCAGGGACGCTGTGTCCCGCGACCATTCAGCGGGGATCCCGGGCAGGTTTCCGGAAGAACTTGAAGAAATTCAGTAAAGAGGGGCAGTTCTCCTGTAGCCTGCAGGGACGTGAGCCCCTGACCACGTTTCTCACCTCGCAGGGTCACCCCCTCCCACTGAAGGGGCCTCCGAATGACCTTTCATCTGCTGTACGTGTGAGGGGTACAGAATTGGTCTCCACGTGAGCTTCAGGTCAAAGGGATAAAAAGAGTTGCTAGAAAACGTGACGATTCTTGCGGCCACGTTTTAACACTAAAAACTGTAATTTTATGAAATGATGCAAATGTCTGAAGGACAACAAGCGGACAGCCTTGGGTACTGTCACTGTTGTCCGTCTGGCCTGACCCACGGTGAGACCCCCTTTTCTTCTCTCTAATGCAGTTTCTAAAGCCAGCCGGATCTGGGGGTCCACCAGGCTCCTGAATTGCATGCTGAGCCCCCTTTTCTTGGAGAGTGCACTCTTGGCCCTCACTATAGGCTGAAGGCTACTGCGTGGTTCACCCCTCCGAGGCCAAAGGGAATCAAACCCCTGTCTCTCAAAGACGAACCAGACATCACCATCGGTGTTCTTTCAGGGACTGGATTCCCACATGGCCAGTCCCAGCTCCCCCTCTGCCTTCCCTCTGCCGTTCTCAATGCCTTGTTTCCTCAAGGGAGCCTTTGCTGAACATGCACACTTGGACTGGACCCAGGCACAGAGGCGGGTGAGTGAGGTCACAGGGAGCCAGAAGCAGCGGAGCGTGCCTGATGGCCAGCGCAGCCTCCTCCAGGCTGCCCTCCGGGCCAGCAGCCCCTCCCTAGCCACCCCTACGCATCTTGCCCTGGGGCTGGGGCTGGAGAAAAGAACCTCCCATTCGCGTTAATTTGCTCATCCAGGGAGTGTTTCCTGAGCACCTGCCTGGGGTCCTGGGGGCCCCACGAGGGAGACGCAACAATGGGGAGCGGCACTGGCAGGCCCCTCTCCTCCTCACAGGGCGCGCCACGGATCCCGCGTGCTCTCCCACAGGGCCCTCGGGTGCGGAGTTCCCGGGGGGCGCGGAGTCCGACGAGCTGCTGTGAGAAATCCCAAGAGCCGCCCCAGGGTCCATGAGCTCCTGCACACATTCCAGTGTGACTTCGATTCTGAAAATCCCTCCTGCGCGCAAGTTCTCCGGGCTCGTCCGCATGCACCAGACGGAGCGGCAGGGCGCCAGGGAAGTCCAGAGTGACCGGTCCCAGCTCTCGTCTCCCACTCCCAGGCCCGGGCAGCACCCAGCAAAGGACGCAGACGGAGACCCCTGGGGGGAGGCAGGGCCACCGCCAACTCTGGACTTCTGAGAATGCCCACTCCGTCTCTTCACTTCCAGCTGTGCGACCATATCTAAGTCGCTCACGTAGACCTGGGTGTCCTGGTCTGGAACAAGGAGGCGGGCTCTGTATGTATCCGTCGGAGAGCTGTCAGCATTCGGGGACACCATGAGGCAGACTGTCTAACACGACACACAGCAGGTGCTCAGCAGGCAGCAGGTGTCAGGGGCACCCTCGTCCTCCCAGCCCCACACCAGACAGAGAACACCCAGGTGTAGCCGTTCTGTGACTCACTGAGGGTCCGAGACCCCAGAGAAGCAAGCGACCATGCCGGCATCGGCAGAGGGGAGAGGGAGAGCGTGCCCGCAGTCCCTCCGGGCGCCCGGGCAGAGCCAGCCTGCTGGGGCCAGGACAGCTGAGGCTCTTGGCTAGGGGACGTGCAGGCCGTCATGTGCCCTGGAATCAGGGCATCCATAAATGATGCATCGAGAGCAGCACGAGCTCCAGACCGTGCTGCTTCAGGCCACGGGAACATCTGTGCCGACCGGGGACCCTGCTGTGCAGCCATCCTGCCTCCCCAGGCCCCCCGCAAGTAAGTCCGCTCCATGGCCATGGCTCTCGGGTTGGCACCGCTAAGGCATTTATTGTGACCTTCAAAGAGATGATGTTTTGCAGAATAGGAAGTGCCTGCAATTCCCCAGCGGTGGCCCAATCAGTGTGACGGAGAAAAGGAAAATCCTACCTGAATTCAGCCCCTAAGACTGAGCCTGGTGGGACCAGCCCCTGCCTCGCGGTCAGGGCAGGTCTCCAATGGCCTGCCTGGGGTCTGGCCACCTGGGGTCCAGGCTGAGCTGGCTGGGGCCAGTGTTCTTCCGGAATCTTACCGTGGCCATCAGCCTGCCTTCTCTCTGTTCGGAGGACACCGTGCAGGTGCTCCACGACCCGCTGGGAGCTCAGTGACCCGGGGGTTGAGCTGTGATGCCAAGTGACCCACTCCCGAGGTGATCATGGGATCCTTCAAAGGGCTCCGTGCTTGCAGTCGTGGCCAGAATGGAACCTTGTTCTACCAGCACATCAGCTGTGTGGCCTGGGCAAGTCGTTCAACCTCTCGTGCCTCAGTTTCCCCATCCGTAAAATGAGGGAGAAGAAGCTCTATCTCATGGCACTGGGATGAGAAGGAAATGAATTAACATCGATAACAGGCTTTAAGCAGGACTGACGTAGAGGCCACCCTATGCGGTTCGTTACATTTTTGATAGCAGTTTTGGAGTCAAATGGAACTAAAACATTTCTAAGGCATCTGTGCAGGCAGCAGAATCCCTTGATGTGGTTATTATTATTTTATTGAGATCGGGAGGGAGTGTATAATACTATATTGATCAGATAAACTCCTTCCTCCCTGGGAAAGAAGAGTGTAAGAGTAAGAAAGGTAAAAACCAGTCCAAAGAATATGGCTGTTTCTGTACTCAGTCCTCCTACGTGACTATTTTGGGTAAAATGATGTCACTCGTCATCATTAGCCAGGCGCATATAAAATCTGGTGTAAACGAACAGAACGTGAGATTTCCTGTGGGTCACACCAACAGGAAGTATCCTTTGGTCCCGAATTTCCTCCTAAAATGATTGAAAATGGCTTTTTTTTGTTCCAATCCCCGTTTGCCAGCACTTTAAAGGCAAGCTAAGCGGGTCATGTGTTCCACAGAAGGAAAGGGTAAAAAGAGCAGCTCGGCAGCATGGCCTCTCGGACCTCGGGGGGTAAAAGGAGGAGAAAACAAGTCTAAGGAGGCCATTCTTTTGAGGGCTGAACGCGGGAGCAGTTTCAAAGAGGAGCAGCGTGTAGAAAAACAGTTGCCAACCCAAGACCACAGAACCCAGACTGTGTGCAGAGATCTGTCGAGAATTTTAGTTGCAGGCAAAGCTGGAGATTGTTATCTGTCAGGAGCCTGATCGGTGGTCAGCATCGCAGGGCTGCTTGTCCTGGGGCGTTGGCTGCGAGGGACTGCTAACCGAGGGCCGCTGCAAAGTAGTCCCAGAGCGCTCGGGCTGCCCCACAAGCAGAAAAGCAGCAACAGCAGCTCGGGTCACCTGGGTCATCCAGGGGGCTGCCTCAACGGCCACGCAAAAAAAGACAGAGAGCTTGTCACCAGCTCTGTGCGCTGAAAACTGTCCTGCAGAGTGGACGGGTGAGGTTAGCAGTCCCTCGTAATGGACACGGGGCAGAAGGCAAGCCCTGCCTCCACGACACCGGCGGTCAGCTTCCCGAAGGTGGGGACATTGGATTCTCTGCTGGTCTATCCCCAAAATACAGTCAAATAATTGGCACAAAGTAGATGCCCAGTTAGGTTCGCTGAGTGAAGGCGAAGGAAGAACCCCAGGCCACGTAGGCAGCTAAGCCTTAGCCCCATCAGATAGATCGACGGGACTCAAACATGTCAGGGCTAGAGATGTCTTCCTGCCCTTAGGGATTCCAGGGGGGTTTTGTTTATGAGCGTGGTCAGTATTTACCACATTAGATAGTAAAACTGTGTAGACATTGAGTCACTAGGAATCGAGAATTAAAATTTCAACATGGAACCACGCTTTTATTTTTTTAAGATTTTATTTTTTTATTTGAGAGAGAGAAAGAGAGAGCACACAGAGGGAGACAGAAGAGCAGACTCCCCTCTGAGCAGAGAGCCCGACGTGGGACTCTATCCCAGGACCCTGAGATCGGTTAACCGACAGAGCCCCCCAGGCACCCCTAAACCACGCTTCTGAGAGGTAAAATGCTCACCAGGTTGCCGATAAACAGCACTTATGGGGCACAGGAGGGAGACTGGAACGAGCCCTATGCACAGTGATGGCTTTGAAGGTTAAAGTTCCTGTGTGCACACGGAAACAAACCGGTACCCCCAGGAAAAGTCGACAATCACTCCTGGGCTCCAGCTGTCGCACAGGCGCCGCACTGTGCCTGAGTGTCCCTCGTGGGAAAACCGGGGTGAGGGCTCCCCTCTGGCTCACAGAAGCCGCAAGATTGGAGAGCTCGGCTCACCTGAGGTTAAACCGCTAGCACAGGTTGGACAGGGATTTCAACATAGTCCTTCATAATCCCCAAATCTATGCCCCTTCCCCTGCCTCCTGCTCATTTCTGAAAACACATCATTTCCTTACCCAGGCTTAGTGGCCCCCTGCCCTGACTCATCATCATGCTATGTTAATCAACTATCCCCTTGGTGGTTTTCCTTCTTGACAACAGTTTTATGAAGTGTGAGCAGAGGGTGGTCACTCCATGTTTTGAAATCAGAAACTACAGGTTTAAATTTTTAAATTTCAGATAAATGGGGCATTCTTGACCGGAGGTGAAGCCTCGTCTGGGGTTTACTCATTCATGTGTCCTGGCCCAGGGAGACTTTGGATGCATGCTTGCTGAATGTTCAGTGTACATATCACATATGCAAGATCCACACATAGAGATACGTTGCTTGTCTTGGATTTAAACATATTTTTTTCTAAATTACATGAAAGCCACACTAAAGGAAAACAGTAATAATCACTGCCAATCTTGCAGACCCGTGAGAAGGTAATAGGGTCCATGATAAAGTTTTCTTTCTCCTTTAGCTCTTTTATAGTTACTATTAGCAGGTACTTTGTAGGGAGGCTTTCGGTATATCATCCCCATTTTAAATATGTTGGCGACCAGGTCTGCTGCTTGGTAGCATAGCCCTTCCTGATAAATAGCAACAAAGGCATGACTTTAGGGTATTGTGAGAGAGTCGTTTAGAGAGAGGAGGAAAACGGGCACTCACACAATCCTCAAAATTAAAAAAAAAAAATTATCATTTGATCAAAACTTCTAAGATAGAAGCTTTACTGAAGAACGCCACTCCAAAACACCAGCGTGTTTCCGGAGAACTCTATGACCCATCTACACGGTGTCAGATAAATTCCTGGGTAGCGGGTGCTGCCAGGTCAGAAAGTGATCGAACTAGAGCAGAGGTGACAGAGAAGACGCTGGTGACTGCAGGGTGTGTAAGACCAGAGTGGACACAGGGCAAAACAGAACAGTCTTGTTGTGTTGTAAGTAAGCCATTAACTGACAACTGTGGGTTTATGTGTGTCGACGTGAGCCGAGAGCAATAGGAAGAGAGAGAGCATTGGGATTCCCAAATAAACAATAGGCACACGTTTCTCGAACATTTCTATACCTCGAAGGAAAATCAACGGGGCCTTTGGAAAAAGAGAGACTCGTAGACAAAACATCACAAAGTATCAGCCTCTGTTCCGTCACATGGGTCCCTCAGACCCCTCGCTGCTCTCAGCCTTATTTTTTTTTAAGATTTATTTATTTATTTATTTGACAGAGAGAGAGAGAGACCGCAAGTAGCAGAGAGGCAGGCAGAGAGAGAGGGACAAGCAGGCTCCCTGCTGAGCAGAGAGCCCATGCAGGGCTCGATCCCAGGACCCTGAGATCATGACCTGAGCAGAAGACAGAGGCTTTAACCTACTGAGCCACCCAGGTGCCCCTCAGCCTTCTTATTTTAATGCCATGTCGTTTCTTGATTCCTTTCTCTTTGATTCAGAGAGTAGCCGAGTGTATTACTGTGTATTTCTCCCACTTCCTGCCCACATGCTATTATCTAAATTTCTTCAAGGTCTCAAGATGAGACACAAGCAACTTCTTTAAAAACCAGTGTGATTTTTCCAGCCAGTGGCCCAGTGGTCATGTACTGTCAGTTATGGATGGGGCAAGCACCTATAAGTTCCAAGACCCAGATCTGAACAAATCAGAGAAGGACCTGGTCCCCGTGGAGCTTACATTCTATTGGAGAGAGACAGATCATAAAGAAACAAACATCAACATACTTCAGACAGTGATAAATGTCCTAAAGAGAGTACCACAGGGTAATGAGTTAGACTACAATCATAACATAGGGATTGTTAGGACTAGAATGGTGAGAAAGAATAGGCTGTGTGATGATTTGGGGAAAGAACATTCTAGAAGAAATTGAAAATACAAAAACCTGGGGGATAAGAACAAACCTGGCATGCCCCCCCCATGACCAAAAAGTAGAGGCCAGATTATGTTAGGCTTTGCAGGTCCCAGCAAGGAAACCCACATTCGTACTGGGGGCAATGGAAAAGCAAGGGGATATCGTAAGCAAGGTAGTAATGAAGAGGGATTGACTTTTTAGAAAGTTTTGATTCACGCTCTTAAGAAATACACAACCAGGTGCCAAACTGTGCCTTATGTGACTCTATTGCCTTATAGGTTACATGGAGAGGGAGCGGAGGCTGTGAGGACAAGCATTAGAAATTTTATTTTTAATAAATTTCTGATTTTATCCTCACCCCCCCAAAAAAATAGTTCTAGGCTCACACTTGCTTTGGCATATATTGAAAATCTGTTTGGAAGCAAACTGTTTTTAAAGTACCTTTGGTTTTAATTAGTTTAGCATTTTAATTTTAAGGAAAGATGAGAAACCTTAATAAGAAGATTTTTCCATTTGGGTGTTTAAATATGTACCATAATGTTACATTAAAATCATTTCTGGTGTGCTAATTAATAATTATCTTAGGAATATTGCAAATGTGAAAGGCCATCGTGACTCACTGAGCTTCATTTTAGCTCATTCTGTTTTAAAATTCTATTAATCCTTGTTACAAATGACAAGATCATTTAATTTCTTCAATGCGACATTTTTATTACACATAGCCTTTCATCCAAGTGAATTTATTGGTGGGGACAGGCCCTAAAACATGCCTTTATCTTTCCCAGGCATTTTGTGGAACACTTGGCCCCTAATTTGATCCACATTTAGACTCCAGATAAATCTGACTGTCCTTCTGCACGTCTCCACCGGGGATCCCGAGAACATTCCCTCCACACCAAGCTCCAGGTGGTGACTGCAGGAGCAAGGAGAGTCAGGCCCAGCAGGGTACCTGAGCTCCGCCATCACGGCCAAAGCTGCTGTGGGGAAACACGCTTTTGTGTGTAGAAATGGCCTTTATTGTTTTCAGTTAAATGGCAGCAGTGGGCTGGGCAGAATTAAATTGCCTGAGATGTTAAAGAGATAAATATGTCAATATGTTTAGCATTTGGGGATGTACTGAGGTGCTTGGGTTGGTGTTCAAGACAATCATGCCCTCTGAGACGAATTTTGAAATACCAGCTATTTGCAATATTATTCTGAGAGATTCCTCGAGAACAGGAGCGGTTGCCATAAGGATGGCTTTCATTTCTGTGCTGAACTTGTTCAAAGACGGGGCCTGTTCAGCATCCAAGGAACTAGATCTTCCCGGAAGTGAAATCCCAAGAGCAAAGCCAGGTCGACACGCTGTCTGCCCAGCTCACTGATTTCACGGTCTTTAAGTTCGTCTTCCCATTTCATAGCCCTTCTACTTGCTGAAATAAAGAGACTAGAAGGGGTAGCGCCCATTGATGGAGAAACGTTTCGTGTTAAGGTGCTTTGTCTCACACCCATTCAATACTCCTTTCATCCCCACGGTGAATGGTGACCTCCATGCAAACAAAGGCAAATCAGAGAGATTCGACTCTTGCCTTGGGCAGCACAGGATTCACAGGCAGGTCTATCCATCTGTCCCTCTGTGGGCCATGCTGCCTGCTGTTCTAAAGTTGTAGGAATTTGTGGCAAAGGTGTCACCAAGCCCGTCGGGCCATTTTGGGCGGGCATGGGAGCCTCGACACTGGCCGTTCCCAGGTCCCAAACAGTGAGCAAAGCCCAGGAGGACTTCAGCGTTTGGTAGCAAATCAAAGAAGGCCACACACTCACTGGGGGACCCTGTCTCCTGGTGGACAGGACCCTGTCCCCTGTCTCCCCAGGGTGGAGAGACCCTCCCCCTTGGTTCTGGGCTGGCCGTGATGGCGTTGACAAAGAGACAACAATGGAAGGGATTCTGGGCTAAGGTTGTCACAGAAAATACAGGATGTTCTGTCCAATTTGAATTTCAGATATGTACCGACTGGGTTTTTTTGTTTGTTTGTTTTTTTGTTTTCAGCATCCCAACCGCAATGAGGCTAACACCAGGCTACAAAAAGAGAAAGTTGCTGGGCCGTGCAGGCTCCTATTCGCACCAATTAGAGGTGCTAGGGGCATGAGGTCAGGAGGCATGGTGAGAACCAAAGTGGGCTGAGACGGATCCCCCTCCCAACACACAGGCAACCTCCCACAGACCCTCAGTTCAGGGTACCCACCCTTCGTGGCTCGCCGTGACCGTGGGCGGGGATCTGGCCATAACCTTTGTTTCTGTGGAAGCATAGTGCACAAAATATTGGAGACACACTTAAATTAACAATTATTGTCCTTTATCTGAAATTCAAACTGAATTGGGTGTCCCCTAGTTTTATTTGCCAAACCCGACAATCCTACTTCAGTTCCAAGACTTGCTTTTGAGAAAACCAGATGCTTCTAGGTTGGTTTCTTGGAGTCCTCTACCCTTGTGTAACAAGTCTGAATGACCTTGCTGAAAAGACCACATGAGGGAAAGACATTGAGGGGGCTCCTGGAAAGACCATGTGAAGGACATGGAGGGGGCTCCCACTGAGCCCAGCCATATGATCTGGCCTGCTAAGGCTCCAAGGGTATGAGAGAAGCCATCTCAGAATGGTCCCGGCCAGAATAGCCATCAGATGGATGCCACCAGGAAATCCCAGTCTACACCAAGGGAAGCAGAAGGCAGCAGCTGAGCGTGGACTGAAATCCTGACCCACAGAATCATAAACCACAATGCAATGGTTATGCTCTTTAGCCACCGCATTGTGGGGCAGCTCACAGTGCAGCAGCAATCACCAGATCAGAGCTGAAGAAGTTGAAGAGGGGAAATGGAAGTCAAAGTGAAGTCTCATAGTCTTTGAACAGTCATGACGATACCCAATGCCTTTGAGACGTTAGAAGATACACAACTGTTATTGCACATCAGTTAAAGTGTTTGATTTATTCTCGCCCAGCCTTTGCTTTGGCCTTTTGAGCAGAAGTTGTAGCTCACCAATATCATTTGCGAAAGCTAGCCTGAAACATAAAAATAATTCTAAGAAATATTTCTCAATCTTTACCTCTATAGGTCGTCCCTTTTACTGCATGGTACTTTTTAAAAAACAAATTAGAATAGCTTGTTTATGAGATATCAGCAGCTGTTGATTCATTTGCTAATTAATGATTCAGGCAAAATCAGTGTGCAATATCCAGTGATGACCAGCTTATAATTATGAGTTCTTTCCTTGTCATAAACCTCATAAATTACAGACAATTTTAGAATTTTTACTCATCACTGCTTACTGCATAGGCCCCTTGAATGATGCTGGTCATTATTTCATCAATAACATCCACGCAAAAAACCTACGTGTCTCTGTGGGTCTTCCTTCACTATCTCTGGGGACCTGCCCACGACCCTCACCTGTGGAATCCTGCCCCAAGCGGCTTGCAAATGCGTCGCTTCTCTTTGCCACTCACAACTACGTTAGTTTAGGACCGCGACTGCAACCTCTTGACTTGTCATCTTGTCATCGTCCTTGTTCCTGGTGGCAGCCGAGTTACAGCCCCCAAAGGTGTCCCAGTCACCGGAACCTCTGCGTTATCTTCCACGCCAAAAGGGACTTTGCAGCTCTGATTATGTTATGGATTTTGAGACGGGGAGATGATCTGGGATCTTCCGGGTGAGCCAAGGTGATCGCAAGGGTTTGTGCAAGTGGAGGGCAGTGGAATGATAGCCAGGGGCAGGAGGCTGGAGGGACGCCCTGCGGGGCAGACGCTGGGAGGAGAGTGGGGTTGCGAGCTGCTGAACGCAGTGGTCTCCAGAAGCTGGAGAAGCAAGGAAACAGATCCTCCCCTGAAGCTCCTCCAGGAGGGACAGAGCCCTGCTGACACCTTGAATTTACACTTCAACGTCCAGACTGTCACTGAATAATGTGTGCTGGCTTAAGCCACTAAATTGGTGGCAATTTTTACAGCAGTGATACACTCCGCTATTCTGTCTCCACATCCCAAGGGGCTCCTGAAGGTATATATTTATTCACACCACTTCCTGCCATAAAACTCTTTATCAAGCCTTTCATTTGATATCAGAATGAAATCCAAATTCCTTGAAATAGCTGCAGGACCTGTCCCCACCTGCTTTTTTCCCATGCCCTCCCGCTCACCCCCTTGCACACTAAACTCCAGCCGAGAGCATCGTCTTTCTGTAACTCATAGGCCAGGCTCAGAGAATGGTTAAAGCATGCTGTTTGCCCCTTCCAGCCCCTGAAACCTGCCCTGCCATCTTCCACACGGTCACTTCGTTCCCACCTGACGGTAGATGCATGAGACGATGAGACCCCAGGAGGCTGTGGGGTCACATGCTCCGTGTGGCTGGTGAAAAACCACCCCTGCCCACCCACACTGGCTTCTACAGTGAACAAGAAACACACTTACTGCATTAAGTCATTGAGATTTGGGGGCTGTTTGTTGCAACATGTGGCTTCCTCCTATCCAGAAGCAGATCCTTCCAGAGCAGCCTCCTGAGTCTTTACTCAGATGCCCTTTACTCACAGGAGGCTTCCTGGCCAGCCTGCCTGAAGAAACACCCTCTACCCAGATAACCTGGTTGCATTTCTTGGCAATAGTTGTCATTATCCCAAATATTTTTCATTGTCTTTTTCTTCATTTATTCATCACAGCATCCTCAATGCCTAGTGCAGCACATGGCACAGAATAAGTAGTCAATAAACATTTATTGAGAGGATGAATGGGCAGGTGGATGGGTGGGTGGGTAGGTGGGTAGATGGATGGTTGGATGGATGGATGGATGGATGGATGGATGGATGGACGAACAGATGGGTGGAAGGTTGTGTGGGTGGATGGATGGATGGGTGGATGGATGCATGGATGCATGGATGCATGGATGCATGGATGCACAGAACCAAGCACAGAACCAAGAATGTAATTATGTTAGGGTTCATTTAATCCTCACAGCCAGAGGGCTAAGAGGATGTTCTTAAGCCTGTTTCATACCTTGGAAACTGAAGCAGAGAGGGGTTCACACAACCCAAGAGCGATGGAGCGACAGTGTGAAGCCGGCAACCTGATGCCAAGTCCAGGGCTCCAAGCTCCTATTCTGTACTGCGATCACTGTACTTCGACCACTGTGTGGTCTCCTGGGGGTGGCGTCCAGCTCCATCCCACTGTGACATTCAAGGGCAGTGGCAGCAGACAAGGAAACTCCTTTCCCACCCAATGTGAAGAAAAAGGTATCAGGTTTGACTTCAAAATTAGCCACAGTGAAAACGAAGGAGGCCTACGATCACTCTGGTTCTTTTCAGTGTTGAACTTGGTCTCATGCAAAATCTCCTGGATCCCAGATTCCCCTTTTTGTTAGAAACCAAGCCCTGGAGTATTGTTCCTCCATTCTGGTGCCCTTAGATGTGAACTCTGATACTTCTGCCAGCTCAGCCAACAGACCCCGCACTCAACCAGGGGAGACACGGAAAGGGCTGAGGGGAAGTGGGCAGAGACACGGGCCATCGGTCACGGTGACGAAGGTGTTCCTGGGAAGCCTCGGTGAGCCCCTGGGATTTCTCTGGAGCAATGTTCATTTTCATGGGTGCACACCACCTTGGGCTCTCCTGCTCTGATCTCGCTGCTGTGTTGTGACTATTGAGCTACAACACCAGCTGCCCCTGCTTAGGGTGACATTCCTAGAAGGTCTTGCTAGTCCTGGACTCACAGAGATCTCGCTGCTCAGGGCCTCTGCGGGTTTGATCACAAGGCCCTCTCCCTTCAAACAGCAAGTCTAAGCATGCTTGCTTCAGGGAGGGGCCGGCACTGTGTAATTGTCATTTTTTCCTTTGGTATGCATGAGTGTTCCTATGGGAATGTAATTTAGCTGGACATATTAAATCATGTCATCAGCAGTCACAAGCCAAATGAATTATTGATCAATGGCTGTGAAATCAAAGTGCATCTGCAGAATTACATTTGGAAGCAGGGATTCATTTACGGTCAACTTTGTTCTGGAAGGTCTCCATCTGGGGGCCCTGCTTCTTATGCTCCGAAGTGTGTGTGTTATGTCTGTGAAAGGGCCTTACTGACTCTCTAGTAAATACAAATGTTGCAGTGATTCTCATTGTAGGCGACTGTCCTGTATTTGTGAGCCCGTATGCACAAGTAGATTCTCCAGCCTGTGCATTACCTAAATCTCTCACCTCCACTCCTACCCGAAATGTCAGCACCACCGCCACCACCAATATTCCTTAGCACCCACATAGTGACACGGGGGGTGGCACTGGCCCCGGGAACACTGGGGCCCTCACTACGCTTCCATGCTTGGGTTTTCCTTCCCACACGTTCTTGCTTCTTGTGTCGCCTGTGATTTAATTGTCGCAATCCTGTTAGGAAGCACAGTCCCCATCCCCAAGGAACCAGAGAGGGGAAGGAAGTCTCCCTGAATTGCACGCTAGTGAGAGGGGAGGCAGGATTGGAATGCAGGCATCGGGAGTCCAGATGGGAGGAGCTCCCCGTGTTCTCTGTCCTTGGGAGGCGAAGGGAAGAAGCAGTGTGTTTCCTGTGTTTGCAGAGCCCACATTGCTAGTTTGCAAACATCCGTGGAGCGTCAGGCGGGGCAAGGTCCCATCCTCACCCACCGTCTCCTCGCCTTCCAGCTGGTGCTCTGCAGACTCACGTGGACGTCACAGATATTCTTAAAAGACAGATTCTGACTCCACTGGAAGGGGAGGCCAGAGACTGCATTTCTAACAAATCCCCAAAGAGTGCAACGCTGCTGGTCCATGAGTGGCATTGGGGTGGTGGGGCTCCTGGCACGAGCTCCAGATGCAGGAGGCTTAGTGAGGAGGCTGGTGCATCCGTCAGGTCCCAGCAGGAAGGAGATGGCACATGTGGGGGCTGTCGGTGAGATTCACGGAGATACTGTTTACAGACTGGGGGGCAGGTAAAGATAACCGACAGGTGAGCCAAGAGCAGGA
The DNA here is from genome assembly GCA_028646535.1 of Procyon lotor. Taxonomy (NCBI): domain Eukaryota; kingdom Metazoa; phylum Chordata; class Mammalia; order Carnivora; family Procyonidae; genus Procyon; species Procyon lotor. Next base: position 112,807,421 of record CM053610.1, read on the forward strand.
AGTAGCTGTGGCCAGAAGCCTTCCCTGGGTCTGAGGGGGACAAGGAGGGAGCTCCAGCTTTGAGAGAGCGCATACCCGGCAGGCACGGTGGCCACAGGGGAGGGACACGGCCACTAATGTGCACACCCCAGCAGGGAGGAGGAATAAATACCCTGGCTCTCTCTCCAAGTTTCCTGCAGGTGCTTCTCCTGGTCAAACCCAGCTTGAACCACTAAGCCTAAGGCATAGGTCAGGCCCAGAAAGGTTCTGGAGGGGCAGAAGGAAGACAACCAGCACTGAGGACGGCTCACCATGAGTAACTACCTGGCCATCATGGGAGGATGAGTGCAGCTCATTCATTCACCTAGATGTTCACTGAGCACCTGCGCTATGCTGCATTTCTTCTAGGCCCCGGAGAGAGGCCAAAACAAACCTCCTCTCCTCTGAGCCTTAGGTGCCCAGTGTTCAGAGTAGGGCAGATTCCCAGCAAACAGGGGAGAATAGAGTGTAATGTCAGCCGATGATGTCGAAAAGCAAAGCACAGCACAGGCGTGGAGAGGAGGTGGCAAAGAAAGGCAGGTTTGAGGAGGCAGCATCCAGTGATGGCCCGCGTGAAGTTAGGGGACCACAGGTGGATGTGGATGCTGGAGCTACGCTGGCAGGGAAGGACGACCCGGGGGCTGGAGTGGCTGGGCACATGCACAAATGCGTGGACAAGGGCAGCCGGGAAGAGGTCGTCACTTAGCTGCCTGCACCTTCTGCCAAAAGGCCGCTCTCCCTGGGCATGGTTGGTGTGGTCTCCTGAGGGTGGCGTCCAGCTCCATCCCCGCCTCCCCAGTAAGGGAAGCCACACTTCTCAGCACCCTAATGTCTGGAGTCCTGTGCCTCCAATAACTTCCATGGCACTCTGTGCAGAACCACAGAATGCTAGCCCCGTCTCGTCTAGGCTCAGTAGTGGCCTGGGAAAGCTGGAAAATCTGGAAATCCTTCTCAAGGCACCTAAAGCTCTGGTCCTGCCAATGCCTCGTGTCTTTAGAAATCTCTACGTGCAAAACAGGCAACAGTCTCTGTGATCAAGCACATCTTCAAATGTCAGAGAACCTGTCCCAAGGTCCCCTCAGAACCTCCCAAATCCCACGTCAATGGGAGCGCCAGGCTGGGCCCAGGGACATCTGGAGTTCGGCAAGGCATCAGGCCAGGGACATGCCACCAGGTTCTTGGTTCTGCAGACACTTCCTGTGGCCGTGGTGATGCCCTTGGAGACTTGCCCTTGACTTCAAGGACAGAAATACCACCCTCCACCATGGGAAGGAGGAAAGGATTCTGTGCCAAAGACCAGCCGCCATCCTGGTCCCCTCCCCACTGCCCTTCTCATACAGCTTGGGGTGTGTGGGTGTGTAGGGGTGGTGTCAAGGTGTCCAACCTCAGCCTCTAGCACCCTGCATAGAATCTGGGAGAACTTCACACATCTTGTTTTATACCCATGAGTCCTCACTGCACAAGAAAGGCCCTGGCATCATCTTACTATAAATGAAACTAACACGTGTCCATAGATGAACTTGTTAACAACTTCGCTAAAAATGTGGTTGGGGAGAGGTAGCTGCACATTCTCCTAGAAATGAGCTCTGACTTCTGGTTTTATAGTAATTCTCACCTTTACTGCAACCGTAACCAAGTCTCATTAAAAATCCTGGGTATTACTCTTCCCAAGGGGCTTGTGCGTAAGGGATACTCGAGTGGTTTTGATGATTATAATGCAATCCTGTGTTTGGCAGACAGGCTGTGGGCGTGAGATTAGAGGTCGTAGCCGAGGCCAGAGGTCCTCCTCTGCCACTGGAAGCAGTATTAGTTTAAGACCTCACGGAGTTTGGGAAGATACGCATCAGGAAGTAGCAGGAAGAACAGGATCCCACATAATCAGCTCCATCAATCAGATCAGCCGAGGCCACGGAAGGGCTGACGGATGTCACTGTCAAAACACAGCATTGGGATCACCGTGACATGGAGCAGGCCGCGCAGATATGAATCAGGTTGGCCTATAAGGTTCAGGTCATAAAATTTGGTAGATTTCATGTAAAATGATCAAAACATATGTAATTTCTGCCGTCTCTCCATGATCGTGAGAAGGCATCTGAGTCCGGTCCTCCCAACAAGCCTGGGCTGACACTGCAAAGGGCAGGCTCTAAGGCCTCCGGTCAGTCCACAACTGGTTGGCCATGTCCCCAAGCGTTACATCCTGCGGTTCTGGGTGTGGAAAGCCTCATCTGACATAGTCATCGTTCTGCTGAGCACTGCCTTGGCAGACGAGGACCCAGGGCTGCGTCTGGGCTGCTAGGGGAATGATAACAGGGATCCTGCTATCTAACATGCGCCACGTGAGCAGGCATCCTTTGCAACACACTGTGTGTGTTATTTCATATAACCTTCCAAAGGGCCACACGACGCAGGTGCCAACAAGGAAACTGAGGCACCGACCTGAGGACGAGAATGTGTCAGGTACGTAGTTGAAGCTGTGGAAAGAGCAGAGATGGAGCCTTGCTGTGTGTGTGTGTTTTAAAGTTGGTCCCAAATTTCTATGGAGGAGCTTTCTGCCGACAGGTAGGAAACCAATGGCGTCCTTCCGGCCACACAGACTTCTCAGTGTCACACTTGGCTCGGTCTCAGTCCGTGTACCTAGTCGTGAGCCTTCTTTAGTGAAACTCCCTGCAACAATTTAGACTACATAGTAACACAAGACAAATAGGCCACATCGGCAATGGCCAAAAATTGCTCTGCGTCATAAAGCGTGACTTTAATAAGCTTTAAGTGCTGTACGTGGGTGATTTACAATGGACGCTTTCTAACAGCACCATTTCTGCAGCTAATTCCCTTGCAAAATTTTTAAAGCCTACTTTTCATCAGAGAAATGATTTTCCGTTTTGCAAATGGCCTCTAAATGAGAAGAGGCGTTTGTATCCATTATTTGACACCTGAGACATAATATTGATCTAGAAAATGAATTTTAGAAGGGGGAGAGCAGGAAGAGACAGAAAAAAGACTTCAAGTGACTTGCAGGCAGCGACTGCAGAAAGAGTCTCTTGGCCACTGCAAGAAATGAGCTTCCTGTTGGTACTCTAGGCAATCACATCTCATGCTGTCCACGGCCCACTTAGCCGATCGTAACTTAACACCAAAGGCATTGTATCTTATTTACCTAGTGAAGTAAAGCCTCTGGTAATGGAAACGAAAAGGGAAAAGCAACATCATTTGAACAGCTGTAGACTGTGTGTATTTTATCAGGACATTGGACAAAGCCAAAGGGAAAAGCAGGCGCTTCATACAGGAGGTCAAGGCCAGCCATGGCCAGGCTGTGATGTGGACAAGGGGCAAGGGAGGTGGGAGAGGCCCCGAAGAGAACGAAAATCTTCCCAGATTCCCTGTGCAGGAAGAGACAACTTCTCCACCCTCCCCAAAGCATAACTGGTGTGCTCTCCGAGCTAATTTCAATATGGTGGAATCCCTGAAATCAAATTCCAAACAGTCGGACTCAAGAGAAGATCCCAACCGTTATGAGAACCCATCACGGTGATTTCCGGGCTGGTTCTGGCCTTTGGAGGTAATTGTTTTCACGTGTTCTGCACCAAACCATGCATATTACCATACCTTACCTGAAAACAATGCGTAGCTTCTGAGGTCACCCACCAAGAAATCAATTCCTGCTAGACAAGACACAGACAAATGAGTGTGACAGATCCGGGAGCAGTGGGAGCCTGAAGGGGGTCTCGACCTGGCCCCTCCCCCTCCCCACCAGCCATGTGATCTTCAACCTCCCGCCAAAGCCCGCTGGGCTGTGGTTCCATATTTTAAAATAATATGGTTTTTTAATGGCTGCTCCATCTGAGTCGGGCCTGGCTTACCTGCCACAAGTTCTATCCAATGAGTTCATGACACAAAAAGCATTCTGCGTGTTGTAAAAAAAACCTGTCATCAAAAACCCTGTCTCGCAGATAGGCTACATTTCAGAGCCGCTGTGGTTAGCGAGGACCATTCGATGAGGCCAGTAGAAGGGGCAGAGATGGGGCTCACGTGGGAGAAGGACAAGCATCTTTAGGGGCCCGAGGATGGACTGTCGTGGGTTGGATTGTGGCCCACAAAAAAACCGTCGGTGATGGATGGGGGGCCGAAGGACCGATACTGTGAAGGAGCAGAGATGAGCCCAGGAGGGGACAGGAGACAGAGCCTCGCGCACAGCCAGCAGCCCAGGAAGGGACGGGGGCGCTCCACATGGAAGCCTGCCCGGCTCGGGCTGGGAACCGTCTCCAGGAGGACCCCACTCCAAGACAGGCCCTTGCTCCCGAGTCGCAACAGCCCCGGGTAAATCATCCTTGGTTTCCCATCAAAAACAGGCCCATGGGGGTGGGGAGGAAGGAGTGGGGAGGCCACGGTGTGCGCCAAGGGGACAAGACAGCCGCGCCTCCGCCAAATCCTAGAAGGGTCCGTGGTCCACAGACAACTCTTCAAGGGGCTCTCATTGGGCCGGTCGTTGCAGCTGACAGAATCCTATTCAATGGGTGAGTTTATCCAGATTTACCAACAGTTCAACCCACATCTCTCTTGCGTCAGGTCCGAGTTGATTTGTCTATGGCCACGGGGCCTCACAGAGTGGAATTGCCCCCAATTTCTACCTGAGAATAGACATCCCAGGCAGAATGGGCCAGGCCTGAGCAGGACGCATGGCTGGGCGTAGTAACGAGGGGACAGGAGACCCCGCAGGCCCTGCGGGGCAGCCCAGCCTGGTGCGCACAGCACAGATCCCAGGTACATGGTGCGTGGGCGGCGAGGTCACCATCCCCATGGGTGACGGACCCTCAGAAGGTCTGTCGGCAGGGAGAAGGGTGTCAGCAACCGCAGCTGGGGGGTGAGGCCCCATGCCAGCGTTAGAGGAGACCCACAAAGACAGGAGGACACCGGAAGAGCAAGGATCCTGCAGATCACAAGGCAAGACTCAAGGATCAGAATTGGAAAAACCAGAGACCAGTACTGGGCTCAGGAACAAGGCATAATTGCAGGTAGGGACAGGGGCAGGTTGCTGGAGGCTGTACCCCAGAGCACAGGTACCCCCGGCCACAGCCAGGCTGGCCTTGGGGACAGAAGCACACAGGACCAGGCCAGGGGGCAGGGTGCGGGGAGAGTGGGTCCCAGTGGTGAGAGGTGAGGGATTTCAGGGCCTTGCAAACACACCCAGGCCTGGCGGAGAAAGCCAACAGCTCCAGGGTTACTTTTTTCTTTAAAATAAAACTGAGTTACGGTGTTTTAAAAATCAGATAAGGAAGCAAACACAAAGAAGAGATTTAACTTAAGTCTCTTTCCCTAGAAAAAAATCTATCATTAGCACCCTGATACATAAGTTTCCATATTTTTCCTGTGCAAACACATACATTTGTGAGATTTAACATAAGTACACATATAAAATTTACCCCCCAAATATATTTATACTAACAGACTACTTGATGAGCAGCTTTTTTTTTACTTAACAATATGTAATGTGTATTTCCCATGTCAATGAGTATAAATCAATATCATCATTTTAAGTGATTAGTATAGTACTTATGTTATATTCCTACCATAGCTTGCTTTGCAAATCCTCCACTGCTAGACAGGAATGTTTTCCACTTTTTAAATGTAAAAATGGAAGCTTTTTATCTTGATGAAGTCCCAAAAGTTCTTCACAACAAAGGAAACAGTGAATAAAACTAAGAGGCAACCCAGGAGTGGGAGAAGATATTTGCAAATGACATTACAGATAAAGGGCTAGTATCCAAGATCTATAAAGAACGCCTCAAACTCAATGCCCAAAAAAACCAAATAATCAAGTCAAAAAATGGGCAGAGGACAGGAACAGACACTTCTCCAAAGATGGCGTATAAATGGCTAACAGACACATGAAAAAATGCTCAACATCAATAGCCATCAGGGAGATTCAAATCACAACCACAATGAGATACCACCTTACACCAGTTAGAATGGCAAAAAGTAACAAAAAAATAACAATTATTGGTGAGGATGTGGAAAAAAGGGAACCCTCTTACACTGTTGGTGGGAATGCAAGCTGGTGTAGCCACTTTAGAAAACAGTATGGAGGTTCTTCAAAAAGTTAAAAATAGGGCTACCCTATGACCCAGAAATTGCACTAATGATTTACCCTAGAGATACAGATGTAGTGGAAAGAAGGACCACACACACCCCAATGTTCACAGCAGCAATGTCACAATAGCCGAACTGTAGAAGGAATTGAGATGCCCTTCAACAGATAAAAGGATAAAGAAGATGTGGTCCAGGGACGCCTGGGTGGCTCAGTTGGTTAAGCAGCTCAGGTCATGATCCCAGGGTCCTGGGATCGAGTCCCGCATTGGGCTCCTTTGCTCGGCGGGGAGCCTGCTTCACCCTCTGCCTCTGCCTGCCTCTCTGCCTGCTTGTGTTCTCTCTCTCTCTCAATCTGACAAATAAATAAATAAATAAAATCTTAAAAAAAAAAAAAGAAGAACATGTGGTCCATACATACAATGGAATATTACTCAGCCATCAGAAAGAATGAATACCCACCATTTCCATCGACATGGGTGGAACAGGACGGGATTAGGCTAAGTGAAATAAGCCAAGCAGAGAAAGACAATTATCATATGGTTTCACTCATATGTGGAACATAAGAAATACGTGGAAGACATTAGGGGAAGGAAGAGAAATCTGAAGGGGGATGGAGATCAGAGGGGAAGACGAACCATAAAAAACTCTGGACTCCAGGACACAAACTGAGGGTAACAGGAAGGAGGGGGGTGGGGGGACGGGGTAGCCCTGTGATGAGTATTAAGGAGAACACGTGTTGTAATGAGACTGGGTGTTATATGCAAGTAATGAATCATTGACCACTACATCGAAAGCTAATGATGTAATAATGTATGGTGACTAATATAGCATAATAAAAAAAAGATGCTTTTTAGCTTAAAAAAAATACATGTATAAACAGTACTGCAGTGACTATCCTTGCTTGTATAGGCTATTTCCTTAACCTAAG
>CM053610.1:112814950-112875847 GCA_028646535.1 Procyon lotor
GCTTTTGTTTCCTTTGTCTTTGGAGACATGTCCTGAAAGAAGTTGCTGTAGCTGATGTTGAGTAGGTTACTGCCTATGTTCTCCTCTAGGATTTTGATAGATTCCTGCCTCACATTGAGGTCTTTTATCCATTTCGAGTTTATCTTCGTGTATGGTGAAAGAGAATGGTCAAGTTTCATTCTTCTAGACATAGCTGTCCAATTTTCCCAGCACCATTTACTGAAGAGACTGTCTTTTTTCCACTGGATATTTTTTCCTGTTTTGTCAAAGACAGACACATAGAACAGTGGAACAGAATAGAGAGCCCAGATATGGACCTGCAACTCTATGGTCAAATAATCTTTGACAAAACAGGAAAAAATATCCAGTGGAAAAAAAGTAAGGGAAATTCTTGTATACTGCTAAGAAATTCTTTTCTTATTCTTAAAGAAATTTTGAAATTTATTTAATAAGGTTTGTACATCTCTTGAGCTAATCTGATGAATTTTCTTCCCTTAAATCTATCAATGTGGTGAATTACACTGATAGATTTTCTGATCTGAACCACCCTTGTAGACCCAGGACAAACCTCAGTGGGTCACAGTAGAGATAAATGTATCATAAATATTGTCATTTGGCGCTGATTTTTTAAAAACATAGTTCGAAGTTTCTTGTTTTAACAGAGTACTTGAGAAACTGCCACCGCGTATGTTTGTGAGTGAAAAGCACTATATTATCATCAATCCTTGCATAGAAAGGTAAGAAAGGAAGTCCTTGAGTCTTTACAATTTAACATTAACTCAATGTTTATGTTAATTTATGTTGATTTTTTATTTTATCACCAGAAAGTTGAGTACATAGGCAAAGAGCTCACCTCAATGTTTTTTTTTTTTTAAGGTTTTATTTATTTATTTGACAGAGAGAGAGATCACAAGTAGGCAGAGAGGCAGGCAGAGAGAGAGGAGGAAGCAGGCTCCTCGCTGAGCAGAGAGCCCGATGTGGGGCTTGATCCCAGGACCTTGAGATCAGGGCCTGAGCTGAAGGCAGAGGCTTAAACCACTGAGCCACCCAGGCGCCCCCACCTCAGTGTTTAAAGATTTGCTTGATTAGCTCCCCTGTGGGCTGACCACATAATGTGGGAATTATAAGGGCGATCTTACAACTTGCTCTCATTTGTGGAAGTTGTACAAGCACTCTGGGTTTGTAGGTCCTGACTGTATAATAAATTCTGAAGGGACCTGTTGTTGTGTCACTTGTTGGAGAGGCTCCTGTAGCACTGGGTCAGGAGTCCTGCAGTTTGGGGTTTGGAAGGTTAGAGGCTTCCCTCTAAGGTAGTGGCCAAAGATGTATGACCAGCATATCCTTGAAACCTTTGCACTGTTGGTTGTGAAGTGGGCACAAAGGCCATCACCATCCAGCTCAACATGTGGCTGCCATTGGAATTAAATGGGATGGGGCTTTACCTAAAAGTCCTTGGAAAGTTACTCTTCATATGTGAGATGCCGTCTTTACCTTGGACTTGGTCAGTGGGAGGAAAAGCCAGCAGCCTGATGGCCCGGGCTCAGGTCCACCTACAGTTGCTCCTCCCCCACAGTCCCACTGACTTTTCTCCGCAGCTCTCTGCTTGTTTCAGTCTCTGCTCCTGAGCAGGCAAGGGGGTGGAGAACACATGATTTCATCATTTTGCAAAAAAAGGTCCCAAGATGGAAATCCTGGTCCTAAGATTGAAATCCTGGTGCTAGCTCTTCTGGTTGGATTCGGGCCCTGTGAGTTGAGTTGATCAGTTTCCATAACCTATAATTATCTTTCTCCTTTTTCCCTATTCCTTTTCTTTTCTCATTCTAAAGCACATTTGTGGGGCGCACGTGGCAGCGTTCTGCCTTTGAGCTGCCTTCCCCTGGGGCCCCAACCCTTCCTGGGCCCAATTCCTATCTTTCTGATAATGTCCCACTCTGGTTTGGCAGCTGGGATTCTTAAAAAGGGGCTCAATTGTATTAATTCCCATGTTCCAGTTTTGTTTGTTCAAATGGAAAAAGAAATTAAAAGAAATTCACTTTCCAGTTGAAAAACATGATGAGGCTTACAGTCCAGAACCACTTGGCACAGCAGACATTCCCAGCTCTGCTTAGATCTACACAAACCAGGCTGCTCTCCGTCTTACCCCCTTGCTCTTTATTTTCCAGTGGTTGGAATAATGCTCCCAGAAGTCTGCTGTGAGGGAGGGTTGCCTCGGTCCTGAGGAATACCTGGTATCTCGTGAGCCTTCTTCTAATTGTTTTTGTTATATTAATGTCATTATGGTATCAACGTGTTTTAAGGGGGATGTTTGTCTTCTTGCTGTTTGTGTATGTCATCTGAAGGTGAAGAATATGGAAACAGAAGGGCGCATGTCTCTACAAGTGTGTTTGGAGGCAAACCAAATGGTGCATTTCTCTTCGGATGCTTTCTGATTTTCAATCTGGGAGTTTCAGACTAAAAATAGGATGGTTTCTTTTTGCAAAGGCCTGCTGATGTGACTCTTTCATGGGCTGGTTCTATCGGTACAAAAGGCAACTCCTGGGCTTGGATGTATTGACTCATTAGTCATTACGGAATTTACTCCTTGGCACTGAAGGATAATGTAATGCAGGTTTAATGAAAGCAAAAGCTTAAAGTTGATGTTAATTTAATGGTACAGTCAACTTTCAATTATCTTTGATGCTGAAAGAGGAGGTGGCATTGATAATCCAAATTAACAAAAAGCCTAGAATTCATTAGGTTTTCTCCCCTAAATTCTTTTCTCCCCTAAATTCATCAGGATTTGCTGCTCTAATTTTGCTACAATGGGCTCATATTGAAATGATCATGAAAACCAGTCTGGGGGACAGCAGGACATTGTCATGGGGAAGAAAGGTCATGGCCTGCCAAGCATGTTAGGCACTTAAACTTGTTAGTTTTTGAATGTCACGACTACCTGTAAGGAAGGTATCACTAACCATAGTTTATAATTAAGGAAAGAAAGGCAGTGTTGAAAGACTTGTCCAGGGTCATTTACTAGAAATTAGTGTAATAAGTGGTTCTATGTTTCTCTCTCCAACCCATGTATTGAGCAGAGAGGAAAGCAATCTCTTAATCTAAACCTGAATTGCAATGTCTTCTATACTCAAGAAAATAGTGTAAATTCTCTTCTGAATATATGGCATTTTCTTGTCAACCAAAATTCTTGTTTGGGATAACAGCGTGGTTTGGAAGAAAACAACAGAACAGTTTTTCATCACAAACGGATAAATGAGGGTGGGGGTGGGCAGAGAGGCCTGTGCAGGTGAGGATGCCTCTTATCACGGGGTAATAGAACTTTGGAGAAAAAGGGCATCTAAAAAGTCAATGTTTATGTTCCTGGCAGGGAAATTCTCCGATGGAACAAAATGTCCTTCCCTCTGAATCTTCAGCGAGCTGTGCCAGCTGCAATAACTGGGGTTAGCGGTGTTCGTGGGCTGTTTGGAGGCGGGGAAAGGGAGTGTGCTAGGAGGTGGGTGAGGCCAGTGGTGGACAGAGGCATAGACTAGTCTGGGTTCTCTAGGGAAACAGAATCAGTAGGAGATAGATATGTGTGTGCAGACTTACCGTGAAGCATCAGCTCATGAGGTTATGGAGGCTGACGGAGTAACTCTGTCTGAGTCCAAAGGCCTGAGAACCAGGGATGTCGATGGTGCAAAACCCCATCAGAGGCAGAAGATGAGACAGAATGTCTTGGCTAGAACCAATGAGGCAGGAGGCAAGGGGCCACTTCCTCCTGACCCCATCTTTGTTCCTTCAGGCCCTTCAGTGGACTGCATGACGCCCACGCACTTTGGGGAGGGCAATCTCCTTACTGAGCCCACCAATTCAAGTGTTCATCTCAGCTGAGAACAAGCTCACAGACACGCCCAGAGTGATGTCTAATCTGGGCTTCATGGCCAGTCAAGGTGACATATGAAAGGAGCCATCGAAAACTTACTGTGAGAAAGTAAGCCATAGAGAATTAAAAGACTCCTTGCAGAGGGTCCGATGCTCTCTGGGCTTCCAATAGTGAGTCCAAGTCCCTTTATGTCAGTCTTCAAGGGCAGGGTGAATTCAGTGGGCTTGTGGTTTGTGTATTACTGACAGTCGGACCAAGTAAGCAGCTAGTCACCGGCTTACGACAAGCCAGTCAGCCCACAGATCTAGAGCTCTCTAGATGCCAACCTATCACATCCTAGAATCCTGCTACTCACAGTGTGGGTCCTGGGCCAGAGCTCCTTACAAGTGCAGACTCTCAGCTCTACTGAAGCGGAATCTTCATGCAAACCCATCCCCAGAATATCTCCAGTTAACTGATCTGCACGTGAAAGTTGGAGAAGGAGTGGCCTGAAACATACCAGGGGGTAAAATGCAGAGAGGTGTGAGTGGAAGGCTGGAGCGAAGGTCACAATGGAGAAACTGAGTTGGGATGTTCACACAATTGCCAGGTGTCACCCATGGTAATCAGACATCATTCAGAGTTGAGGATGGAATGTGCATTCCTGAAGTCCGGCCGAGCATAGACTTGCCGGCTGGAGGTCGGCAGACCAGCTCACCTTTCTCGTGTCCCGCACAGCTTGCCTTCAGACTTACTGCCCCTCTCTGGTCTGGCAGCCCAGCCTGCAGTGGGAAGTACTTGTTCTCTTCCTTCTTTCTTTTCTACACCCTTGCATTCAAAGTCTGTTTGTACGGTCACGTGTATAGGGTTAGCTCACGGGTCATCATCGTGAGGAAAATCAGGGGGAAACGAACATGACTAGGGATCCTGGATTCTGATGTTGGACTAGTGGAGGCGTGGCATTGCCTCAGACTGCCTTGACCTCTCTCCACCGGGGAGGGCAGCGTGTTCTCATCAGTGTGTCGCAGTAGGTAGAGATGTCTAAATGCACGGGAGAAGCTTGTGCTCTGTGGCGTGTGTGTGTGTGTGTGTATGTGTGTGTGTGTGTGAGTGTGTGTGTGTTTTGTTGTGTTTCCCACATAGCTGAATGATAGGAAGCTGTTGAATAGCTTTTGGGGTAGCTGCTCAGCTCATCACTTCTTGTTTTGAGAGAAGCTTCATGGAATACCAGGGATATACAAGTCCATACTAGACCATTTCTTCTCTTCTCTGACCGAAGCTAATTCAACCTCAACTCCTCTGGGGCAGTTAGACACCTCTCTCAGGGGAGCCTTGGAAAGAAAGGGCACATAGCTATGGAAGGTATACAAAAGGAGTGAATCTAGAGAGGGAGCTCCAGGAAGGATCTCTGGAGAGCGGCAGCTGACCTCAGTCAGAGGGACACTGGGAGTGTGCGGGGTGTGTGGGCATGGGGAGAGGTGCCCCAGGCAGTGAGAGGGGAGGTGCAAAGCCACGCGTTGGAAGGCAATATGGGGTGTTGTCGGAGCTGAGAGTGTTCCAGCATCATGGAAACTGTGCCGGTGAATGGGAATGGGGGGATCACGATGGCATGGGAGCAGTAGGAGGGATCATATCAAGGACTTCTTTAAAGCAGAAGGCTCAGGGTGACTGGTCAGGTTTGTCCCAGAGCGAGGAAATTAGGAAGAAATAAGTAAAAAAGGTAGGGTGGATTTTGTAGCTTGGGGAAAAGATGAATGTAGAAGCCAAATAACAATCCTTTTAAAGATCAAGTCAGAACGGTGTGGTAACCAAAACTACCGCTCACCTTTGCTGCTATGAACACACTTGAGAAAGGGGCAGAAAGCTGAAATGCTCCCGGCTGCTAGAGCACACTTCTAAAAGGCACAGGAATCAAGTTTTCCCTGATAGAGTCCTCAATGTTAGCAAAATCACAGCTCTATGGGTGCATGATTCTTCTTTTAAGTAAAACGGGAAGAAATTTTCTTTTACCAGGAGAGACTCAACTTCATTCTCTAAGCAAAAGTCAAGGCCCGATCATCGTTTCAAGATGATTATTTACGGCTTAGCAGATAATCCCACTGTGCCCTTGGTTCTGGCATTGCCTTTGCTCTATCTCTTGCTGTCTCCTGAATTTATTGATTTCATTAGAAGATAAGAGTGACAAGGACAGCTTACAATCCTTGGGAGAAATGTAAAACCATTAGTGGTTCATCGTTGAAGTCGGAACATGCCTCGGTAAGCTTCTTAGGAAAGCAGTGGCAGCCAATGATACAGGGATTAACCTGCCCGGGTGTGTGTGTGTGCGCGCACACGTGTGTGTGCCTGTGTGTGTGCGTGTGGGTGTGTGTGCAGACAGCACACCAGGTCTGCTTGTGTGTGCTAAACCTTGACACCAAACTGACAGGTACGTGTGTTATTGACACAAACAACTGCTTCTTCCTTGCCTTTCCTTTTTCTTGCTTCCTAAGTTTGAGGTTCTAGTTCATTTTACCCAAGGGATGCATTTCAGTGGGCGGGGGAGAAGGTTCTCGGAGCTTGGCATCTGCTAACCAGCTGGCGTCAGAGGGTGTAACGGGAGTGACCACCAGCCTCTCCCCCTTGGTCCTCGGAGAGGCTGTCTCAGCCTGCTGCCCCTCAAGGCAGGAACAGCTGCCGGGGATCCAGGCTGTCCTGACCTTTCCTCAAGGGACGAGGCGGGGGAGGGGACGGTCACCGCTCAGTCTGAGGACATCCTTTAAACAAAGCAGAAGAGATTTTCTCACAGCGCAAGTTGGAGAGCCGGAAGGGAATTAATTCAGTTCCGCCTCTGTTCTTGTTTCTTCTGCCTGGTGTTGGCTGCGCGGCAGTTTTCAGATGCGTCACGTGGATGTTTCAGAGATCCCGAGGTGGAGGGGCTCAAAATAATTGTCTGATGCCAATGCGCATGGGCGTTATGCTTGGAAGACGGTGGGCGGCTGGTCATGTCCTGAGGACAGGGCAAGTGGAAACAGGCTCCAAGGACCGTAAGCAAAGATCGAGGCCTCCGGGGGGAGGTGAATGAGGGACATCTGTAACGAAATACTGGAGACTGCGTGGTTTAAACATGTATTTCTCATCGTTCTGGAGGCTAGGGAGTCGAGCTGAAGGCACCCAGGGATTTGCTTGCTTCCTGGGTCAGGCACAGTCATCTTCCCCTGTCCTCGAACTTCGGAAGGGATAAAGGAGCTCTCTCTGGAGTCTCTCTAATAAGGTCACTAATCCCATTCCACACGCACTACCTAATCACCTTCCAAAGGGCCCACTTCCTAATTCCAGCTCCTTGAACATTGGGCTTTTGCTTGAATTTGGGGGAGACACAAACCTCCAGTCCATAGCACATCCACGGACGCTTGGCTGTGGGCCCCCCGGCCAGCCTCTCTCCTCACCTGTTGGAGTGGGACCGGCTGAAACCCAAGAGGAAACCTCCACCCGCAGCAGCACCGAGGGACCTAAACATCAGTGTGGAAGCTGAACCATGTGGCCGCCAACCCTGACCTTTGACGTGACCTTCGGCGCTGGCCAATGTCAGCGCTCGCCTCGTTTGCCTTGAAATTCAATCACACCATGCCTGCATCTCTCACAGTGATTCTGAGAGCCAAGAAATAATATTGGCTAAAACGTACTGAAAAATCCCAAGTGTGTTACTAGTGGAGATGGACAGACTCACTGTTAGGCACACAAGAAAAGCGGTTACATGGAGGTCTAGAAAGTTCACCCTTCTTTATTTTTACCTTTTGCTTTGTGAACATTTTATTTGTGAGCCATAGTGAATAAGTGACTTCTGTAGGTAAAGTGTGAGTCAAATTTAGGGTAATCCTTTTGAAGGTACTTTCAAGGAATTTGCCTCCCAATAATTGAAGACTATTATAGTCTTTGGTTTCAGATACAATAATTTATTGCAGTCGTGTTGCTGGATTAGATCTGAGACATCCAGTTCAATTTGAATTTCGGATAAACAATGAATAGTTTTTTAATATGAGTATGTCTCAAATATTGCATGGGACATACTTATACGGACTCATGCTCAAAAAGTATTTGCTGTTTATCTGCAGTTCAAATGTCACTCGATATCCTGAATTTTCATTTGTTAAATCAGGCCACCCTATATTGGAGATAGGGGTTTCTCGAAGACGTACAAGAATGAAGTCCCATTCCCATATAAACTGCTTTTTAGCCTTAAAAAATAATAAAATAAATAGGAATCACTGAATTAGCATTGGCATGTTAGGAAATTTTTTTGAGCTTCTCATTCTTCATCTATAAAATGCAGAGAATAGTGCCTTACTTGGTTGTCAGGTTTGCCTGCTGATTAGAATCACCTGGGGGGCCATTTACAGCTCCTGATGCCCCAGCGCTTTAGACCAATCACAGCAGGATCTCAGTGTGGTGGAGCCCAGGGGGGTTACTGTAGAAAGCCCCATCCAGTGACTGCAATGAGGCAGCAACGGTGAGAACCCTTGGCATCACTCCTCATGAGCTGTGGGGCCAAGTGACCCAGCAGCTGCAAAGCCCCTCACATCGTGTCTGGCAGTGGAAGGGGTGCCACAGGCAGTCCCCACGTTTTGTTAGCAAGAAGGTTAGTGTGGGAGAGGAAGGAGAAGAAAGGGGGCAGGTAGGGTGACAGGCTGTACTGGCAGAGCCTCAAAAGCCCGTGGCCCACGTGCAATTCCATGGGCCCATTAGTATGGGGCTGTGTGGCTGGGACACAGCTTGTGGAAGACAGCAAGAAATCTGAAGAATGTGGGCTGAAGCCAGGTTATGAAGGCTGTGGGCCCCAGTGAGGAGTTTGTGCTCCATTCTGTGGGCACTGGGGAGCCATGTGCCAATGCTCTTGCTCCTGAAGGGAAGCGCAGGTGTGCATCTCATAGGAAGAGATGAGCCAGGTGGGACCCATGGGAGGTACTGTCCCCTTAGTAGGAATCTTCTCTGTCTTGCTCAGTGTTGTATTTTCAGTACCAGGAACCATGTCTGGTACATAGTAGGGACTCAACAATGGTGTTCATTGAAGGAGTAAATGGAAAAAAACAGAGGCAGCCTGGCACGACGGGACTGGTGGCGATGTGAAGGCAGAGGTCTCCGGTCCCGTGCTGACCTCGGGCGCCACTGGACAAGTCATAGCCTCTTCTTGGCTTCTGTTTCTTGTCTCTTGAATGGAGGGCATGATCTTCAAGCTCTAACTTAATTCAAGCTTTAATTTAATTGAGAATTAAATTCTTCTGGTCCTGAGGAATTAGTGACCTACCTATTGACATTTTGGTCTTTGATGAAAACTCCCTTTGAGAGCATTAGTGTTTCCGTGATTTCTGGAAGTCAGTCCCCTGGAGCACAGAGCCATGCAGCTCACCGGGGGGTTGGAGGAGACTCGGCCTACCCGTGAGTCAGGCATCCCCACATCAGAGAAGTAGCTGGACCAGAGCCCTAAGACTTATTTTTAGGGTTGTAGGTACAAGCGGTGTATGGTGGCGAGGGGTCCAAGGCATATGTGGGACAGCCCAGGGGCTCCCGGATGGGAAGGACAACCAGCCAGTTATCATCTCCGCTCCTATAACTCAGTGCTCTGGCTCCAGGGAGCTCTCTTCCTCTGTCGGCATTTTAGTTTCCTTAGTCGTAAAATGAGGAGTTTGTATTAAGTCGGCTCTCTAGAACATTCTTGGCCTTCAGCTGCTCCAGTTCCATAGTGTGCTCCTGGGTTTCTTTTATCTCTGCCTCTATGTACCTTTGTTTCTAAAGACCCAGGGCCCGTGACACCGTTCCTTCCCTGTGCCTTCAGAGGCGGGAGTTGAAAAGCTGACTCTGCACCTCTGTGTGCCTCTGAGCCTTTTGCACATAAAGAAGGGAAAGCTGGATAGCTTTTTTTTTTTTTTTCCCCTTCTTCTTTAACAGATATTTTTAGCTTTTCTAAAAGCTTCTCACTTTGAGCCTTAAAAAGAAATAAGAACCTCTTCCAAAAATGCAAATGCTCTGGCAAGAAGCAAGAGGGGTGTTTTCAATCTTTCCAGAACAATTGTTTTCTCTTCCATTGACATTTGAGGGGTATAGGGGTGAAGGCAGGAGTGCAGAGGGGGAGGAGAGAGGGTGTTGTGACAGCTAGAGTGACCCCGTGGCCAGCACGGGCACTTTACTGGGGGCTGCCCCATAGGATGTGTGCTATGGGCTGGCTTTCCCTACTCAGGCATTATTTCAAATTGCTCTGGAACACTTCTGGGTGGGATAGTGGATGGCTCTATATGTTTAGAATGTTGCAAGTCCTGACAGAGCCATGAGGTGAAGTGGAGATTTTTTTCTTCCCAGCAGCCCCAGCCTCAAGCAGACTTTGGAAGTCAGTAGGAGCTGCTTGCTGGTGGGGCTCAGAGATGCATCCCCGCCCCAAGGGAGAAGTGACAGGAAGAGCAAGGTGGAGTTCCAGCTGGCTTAGTTTGTGTCCCCAGCTCTAAATTTTTCTAATTTGGAGCCTTCTCCTGGCTGGTTGAGGTATCATCTCCAGTAGCATCACTATTTCCTGTGTTTCTCAACAGTGCCCTGTTCACACCACTGAAGAATCCTGCAAAGGAAGGAATGGGGAGTCGTGTTCCTGCCTGCTTCCCAGAGGAGGACGGAAAGAGGAAGAGGACTTCCTGGTGCAGGGGTCATGGAGCTAGGCACCTGTGCAACTATTATCTCACTTATTCTCTACAACAATCTCCTAATTATGTCTGATTCGTATTTTTGATTCGCTAGCATTTAGCTCATAGTAGTTGCTCGCTATCTGTTCAGTTGTCTGAATTAAGACTTTTTTTCACTTATGTCTTTCAGAGCTAATTCAAAGTTTGACTATATTTGGAAATAATGATTTGGCCCACAATCTTGTTGAAAAACAATACAAATTGGTTCTGTGTACGTCAAGCTAATTGGACATTGGTGAATACAGGCTCTTTAAAGGGCCATTTAGTAGACTCTGGCTTGGAGTTACTGTGCAGGAGATGATTATATTGACATAACCATCTGAAAATGAGAGACAGTGCCCTCGGGCCCTCACACTCGGTCACACTTCCCAGATGTTATCGATAGAGGGGAACTAGGCGACGTGGCCAATGTGGCATACCACGGCTTCCAGAAGCACAGCTCAGCTTGCATGTAATTGGACCTATGGAAGGTCCATGTCCAGAGAATCAGGAATCAGTCAGGAAAGAGACATAAGAATGTAGAACTTCCACTGGTTTTCTTAGAGAATGATCCCTGCTCTTTATAATGGAGGAAGCCCACAGCTCTGTAAGGAAGGTGATAACTCAGGTATTAATTTTGTCTTGGCTTCTTGGTGGCTGGGGCCACAGCTCCCTTTTCTTCCCCTCTGCCTTCTGCTCTGCCCACCACGATACACCCCCAGCCTGACATCGACTTGAATAAATGGTGTTTAATCGGTCCTCTGGGCATTACTGACCTACTATTTACTCTGAGAAGATAGAAATGAACCCAGTCATCTTTAGGTATCAAATATGAGTTGAGCCAACTCTCCCTTGATGATTTTGAGGCATAACGGAGAGAGGGGCTATAATCACGCTGGTGACACATGGATCTTCGGATTCTGTTGGCAGCACCATCATCACATTGAATAACTCTAAGGGGACAGGAACCATGAGAAGGAACATGGCCACACTCAGACCACGATTCCTTTTCTTTTTAAAGTGTCTTTCCATAACACCACCAAGCATCATTCTCAATATTGACATGTTCAGAAGATGAATACTGGCCAGCGGAAAAGAGAGATGAAATGAGCATAATTAACAGAATTAGAGATAGACTCGAATGTACGCACTGAATGCTTGTGGAGCAGTTACTGTGCTCAGACTTGTGTGCCTTACCTTGTTGAATCCCCTCTTGGACCTGAGGGGCGAGCTGCTGGTCTACCCATTTATAGGTAAGGAAATGGAGGCCCAGAAAGGTTGAGTACCTTGCTCAAGATCATGAAATTAGTGTCAGACTCAGAATTTGAATCTAGCTCAAGCTGACGCCAGTCTGACCTCATTCCACTACGAGAGAGAAAGCTCTGGCATCCCTACAGGCCCTCACTTTGAGCAGGTAGGTTAACCTTAGCTTAACCTGAGGGCCGGACACTTGGGGTCCAGCAAATATAAAGCACTGTCTGTGGCCTCCAGGAACACAGTTGTGACCTATTTGAAGGAGGCTATGTTTACATGACGCACTCAGTAGTAGTTCAGCAGGTCATCTTGATTTCATCCCAGCCTATAGGTTCAGGGGGGTCCATGTTGCCGAGAGAGCACGGGCTCAGAGGATCTGACCCCCTCTTGTTGGTATAATTAGGGTCAAGGTCTGGACATGGGGATAGTAGAAAGTGATCCTTGTAAATGAGCAGTTAAGACCAAACAAAGAAAGGGAAGAGGTGGGTAAAAAGGGACTCGTATTCAAAAAGGCCCCTGGCTTGATTCGGCATGTCCTACGTGCTGGCTATTTGGAAGGCAGGTGAAGAGAAATGAGAAACTATCATTCTGTCCCAGTTCAGTGTGTGTCTATAAGCACTGAGCTCCTTACCTGTGGGTGAGAAAAGAAGATCTTCAGGCAAGAGGTACTCTGGGTCCTCCTTTAGTCCCAGAAAATGGTCAGTAAATGGCAGCTACCCCGAAAGGACGACTTCCTTTGATGGCTTGCATCACAGCATCATCACGCCCGTGGAGCAGGAGTCCCGGCCAGGTAATTACCATGCCATTATACTTCACCCATGAGAATTTAGGGAACCAGATATCTCGTTTTCTTTCTATGATTATCTAGATTATCACTTTCATTTTTTTTTAAAGATTTTTATTTATTTATTTGAGAGAGAGAGAGAGAGAGAGAGAGCACGAGGAGGTCATGGGCAGATTGAGAAGCAGACTCTCTGCTGAGCAGGGAGCCCGATGTGGGGCTTGATCCTGGGACTCTGGGATCACGACCTGAGCTGAAGGCAGACACTTAGCCAACAGAGCCACCCAGACGCCCGATTTTTATCGCTTTCATAGCAGTACGTATAATGTTTTGATTATTCATAACCATCAGAAAATAAGTTTCGAACAAAGGATGCTTTATACCCATAATTGTTTATTTACGATCTATTCGCTGTACCACCGTGTTAAAATATGCTGCCTTTAAAACATATGCCAAAAAAAGTCTTAAATTAACGAGATATGTAGAAGTCCTAGAAATTTCTTCCTGAACCTTAGTGAATCTCCATGTGCACCTTAGGAGAACAGGAGTTTTTGCCGAAGCCTCTGGAATGTCTTTCAAAATGGCAAGACTGCGGTAGGGGTGTCCTTGAGCTGCTAGGACTGAGTGTGACAGACCTAAGTAGCAGAAATATATTTTCTCAGAGTTCTGGAGTCCGAGTCTGAGTTGAGTCTGAGGTCAAGGTGTCTGTGGAGTCGATTCCTTCCGAGGGATCTGAGGGGGAATCCGCTCCAACCCCCCCCCCCCCTTCAGGAGGTTTGCTGGCGGTCCTTGGCGGTCCCTGGCTTGTGGAGGCATTAACCTCATCCGTCCTTCATCTTCACACGGCAGGCTCCCTTTGTGCATCTTTGTCCCTGTCCCCTTTTTATAAGGCCTCTGTCGTATTGGGTTAGGCCCGCCCTAATAATCTCATTTTAACTTGATGACTCCCGTAAAGATCCTACTTCCAAATAGGGTCACATTCTCAGGTACTGGGGGTCAGGACTCCTACACACCTTTTGGGGGGGGGGGACACAATTCCATCTATAATGCTTTGTAAATTTATACTTGTTTTAAGCAGTTAAGTTGCGCCGAAAGAATTATATTCATAGAAGTGTCGGTGGGGGGGCACCTGGTTGGCTCCATCTGTTCAGCCTGTGATCTTGGTTTTGGCACAGGTCACCATCTCAGGGTCGTGAGATCGAGCCCGGTGTCAGGCTCCACTCTCAGCACAGAGACTGCATCAGGTTCTCTCTCCCTCTGCTTCTCCCTTCCGCTCGTGCTCTCTTTCTCTCTCTCAAATAAATAAATAAATAAATAAATAAATAAATAAATAAATAAAATCTTTAAAAAAAAGTGTCAGTTAGAGGCGTGACTTAAAAACAAGTCTCAATAAAGGCCCTCCCCTCCATTTTTTTCAGTTGAAAATTGATCAGTTCTTCCTCTACTCATCTCCAAAAACTTTCTTTAGCCTTTCTTTGGTTCATATTTATTCCATCTTGTATAAATGGCTGCCAATGGCTGATTCTTTCACAAAATTGAAATCTTATCAGGGAAGAAATATTTTCAGGGACATTTTTGTTCACTTGCTTTCATAAAAACCTCCTATCTTCCCACTTGCCAGTGGCAAACATCTTTTTTTACAATCTCATACGTGGTAGGTGATCAATAAATACATCTTGAATTAAATTGACCTTTTTGGGAAGTGTAGAATTCTTTTCCGAAGTTACAACTTCCCGATCAATTATCTTTGTGCAAATCTTTGATATTCACCAACTGTCTTAGGGTCAAGCCAGTATGCAAGTCTACAACCTCTCCCCTTTGCCCGTCATCATTTTTCCCACAGCTTTGCAAGGAGAATGGAAAGCATTTGCTAGTACGTGTTCAGGCTCACAGAACTTTACTTAATTAAGCAGAACTTGGCTAACATCTGGGGTGGAGACACGTTTTCCCCACAGAAAATTGCCTTGTTCGCTCCGGATGAGTCATGTCCCTAAGTCTTGGCCCGGGAGTGGGTGTTCAAGGGAATTGGGTCCCAGCCTCCAAAGACCATGAAATGCTCTTTCTGTAAATGGCAGAGTTTTTGGATGATGCAGAAACACCTGCATTTCTCTCCAGCTTTGGAGGAAGTTATATTTTCCTATGTGTCAAGGAGACTTTTAATTGAAATGTTCAGAGTTCCTGCTTATCTGCTGGTGTGGCTACAAGACAGGGAGGGACTATATGACTGGTACCTGTGCCTTATTTTTGGTGTTCTTACCTAACTTGGCTTCGTAACATAATTCTAGTTCCTGCCTTAGAAGAGGCTATCGTTCTAGCTTACTATCGACTGGCTATTTTGTTTTACATCGGCATTCAATCAATGCTAGCCGACATCTGTTGTTACGTATATTACCAATGTTAAGTGAGGAAAGATCAATGTTTTTCAATCCATTTCGTGTTACCCATCAGTGGGATTCACCACTTAAAATTCATCACCCAGAGTTATATTGTTTCCTTTGAGAACGAGTCAGACAAGGAGCCCTTCTGATGAATGTCCTTGGAGCGTGGGGATTACCTCTGCAGCTTTTGACTCTGAAATAATTTGTGCCAGATAGTGGACTAAGGAAAGTTACTCTCCATTTTGGACCAACGGAGTTTTCCACGGGCAGTGTGCGGCAGTTGAGAGCCACTTGGATTTTCACTTCTTTTTCAGTAAAATGGGCACGAATGGCATTTTTCTCCTTACCAGAAAGTTACTTGTTGATAACGGGATGTAATGTTTTTTACCTGTAAATAGACTCTGCACAACGAGATAAGAATGTAGCCAAGTGCCTGACATATAGTATTTATGTAGTATTTATATAGTGTTTTTATGGTATAGTATTTATGGTGCATTTATTATATGCCAGGCACTTTATAATCATCTTATTAATCCTTACAGAGTTTTTTAAAAATATTTCATAAATAAGGAAAGTAGGTTACCCAGGAATCGGAAGCCAGGGAGGAACAAATCTAGAACTGTAGCGATTTGCTCTGTTTTAGCGCCCACAGGCTCTCAGCAGATCTTCTCTCCTCTGACCATTTCAAAAGCTTAGGAGTTTGCCCACCACACTGGACTTCCAGAAAGGACCGTGTCTAATGTAAATAAAGGTTGCCAGCCTGCCCCGTGGCACAATGTCATCTCTGTGATGTCCTACTACATGTTGGAGCACTTGCTTCACACGATGACATAATGGAAATATTCCATTTCCCTTCAACAAATGACCTTTTATTAGTTTGAAAGAGCAGCTTACATACCAGTGATTCAGTATCGAAAGGCAGAATTATTTGTTTTTGAGAAGGCTCACCACCCACCTGCATGTTCCCTTCCGCTAAACCCCCTCTCTCAGACTCCAAGACAGCGAGTTGCAGGGGATAAAACATAAGGCCCTTGTTAATTGCAAATTAATAGTGCCAGGAGTATATGCCGACGGCACCTGAAGTCAATTGCTGACAGCGTCATATTCTGGTTGTGTTTTTCTTCCCTGCAACACAACTGTGCACTGAGCAAAGGCAGAGTGGTCTTAGATTCTTATTAAGTTCTGAGTTTCTGAAGGATGAAATCCATGCCCTTGCCTCACCATGGTTCTTATCTTACACAGTCACTGTCTTTGCTTTTATTCACTCATTAATTTGAACCAGTTCCAGGCTTTGGTGGTTCAGAGGACACAGGTGTGACTCTGGACAAACATTCTGTATATATTAAACTGTACTTGCTTAACTAGTGAATATGTGGCTGGGTTCTTTTTCCCCCTTATTCTCAAGCAATCAATTGTGAATCTCCAGTGTTGTAACACATCCATAGGGAACATGTGTGCCTTAGTTGGCACTTAGATTAAATTAATCAAGTAATCTTTTCTTTCTTTCAAGGCTGACATTTCAGTAACAATTTTAAAGGTTTCATGCCAACTGCCAAAGTCAATTAAGTAAAGGCGAAACCCAAAATTTGTAAGAGGGAATGATCACTGCCCCCAGCTGGGTGACTTGGGTGAAATAGTGTCTTCCTGACTTCCCGAACGTGTTTAAACTCTGACTTCGAACTGACTATATATTTAAATAGTAACTCAGAAAATAAAGCATGATCTAGGATTTTGATGAAAACCTTGAGTTTCGTGTTTTAGGACAAGGGGCAGCAGCATCTGTGACACTGTGACAGACCTTGGCTAGCCAACTGGACCCTAGCCCAGCTTGAGCTTCTTAAATATCCACCCATCTTTCCAGTGTTTGTGATGAATCCTTGTAGAGAAGAGCAAGGTCAAATGGAGGTCTGTCTGGCTATAAAATTTTAGATCTGGAGGAACAACTGAAATATCCTATTATGGTAACCCCCTTTTTTGGGGGGGAGCAGAAGTCCCTGCTCGGCACCCCATGCTTGTGTTTCATGAACACACATCTGCCTAGGAATGGGCACATGTTCTGACGACTGGTGTGACTCAGATCACAGCCAACCTGAGAGGCCTGGGACCCCTGAGCCTGCTGGAGGGCGTCGGTTGTGGCTGGAAGCAGCCAAACTAGCCGAAGCAACTGGCAGTGGGTCTGCAATCTGAAGACCGCCAAAGCGTGGCTCCCACTGAGCAGCACCGAGTGAACCAATTCATGCCCACCTCTCAGTCTGTTAAAAATGGAACCAGTAATGATCACCCATGGGTGTTCATTGCATGTTGCACTCCTGTAATTAAAAGTGTGACCCAAACTCTGAATAGTAGCAGGAATACAAGTTTCAATTCTGGGCTTTTCTCCAGCCAGGTGCCCCCTGAAATGTCCTTTCTGCATGTCACCTCCTCCGAGTCCCCTTTCCAACGTGTCTCTCATTTCTCCGTGTGGGTGTAGCCCACCCACCCCTGCCTGCTCTGGAGAGCTTATGCCCACCTCCCCAGGAACTGATGGTAATGGTGGGAATCTCAGTCCCAGGCTTGGGTCCTCAGGAGGCATTTGTGGACAGAGAGCCTTTTGGCCCACTTAGCCTCATGCCATCTGGATAACTACCACCTGCGCCATGACTAGACACAGAGCTCGCCTCTGGGAGAGAGACATGGCTAGGAGGGGACAGGCAGGGGACCTGGGAGACACTGTGGTGGACGTGGGCAGGAGGGGTTGAAGCATGGCTGCCCATACCTGATAAAGCATCCACTGGCTCTGTCTTCTCGTTCAGAGCATTCAGAGAGCTTGCTCATGGTCCCACATTGCTCTTGCAGGACACTGATGAGGGAGGAGGCCTCCCAGGATTAACACTTATGGAAAGGAGGGGACAAGAGTGAGATCAGGTAGAGGGAGAAGTTGCATTGAGACATGAGCCCCACGAAGGTTCCAAATGAGCTCGTGGAGAGTGTCGGACTTGGGCTGGACCTTCAGAGAAGTCTGGAGTTCCCACCATAGGCAGGGGTGGTGTTGATAGGACGTTGGGTGCAGGCTACCCTGGGAAGGAGGTGTGAATGTGGGTGAGGCACACTGTCAGCCAGCACTGCACACACTGTATAGCGCTTAGCCTCCACGCCTCACCCCACTACTCAACTGCCTTCTAGGGCTCTTACCAAGTGGAGTTTGGTTGGCACTAACTGGACACTTACTATGTGGATAATTATGGCAACTGCTGAAGGCCTTTAAAAAAAATTTTTTTTTATTAAGTAGGAACTATAGCCCCTGATATCCCAGATCTGTGTGTGTGTGTGTGTGTGTGTGTGTGTGTGTGTACACGCACATGCATGTGCACACACAAACTGGCCAGGGAAGGTGGAGGAATCTTTGCACAAAGACAAGATGGAACATAAATGCCAAGAGGAGATATGAGTGGTCCTGTGGGGTTTTACTGGAGGCAGGAGAGATCACATCCAGTTGTGGGCAATCAGAAAAGAATCCTGGGCGTACCACACGGAGCTACTGAATCCTGGATGTAATGTGTGGAACTACTGAACCATTCTATTGTACGCCCGAGCTGACATAATACTGGGTGTTAATTATACTTCAATGTTTGAAAAAGGAAGAAGAAAGGAAAAAATTCTGGGAGCGAGCAGTGTCGGCAGGAGTTAGACGGGAAAGGCCGAAGGAACGGCATCCTGAACAGAAGGCACAGATACTGGAGCAAATGGAACGTGTTTGAGGCAGCGGGTGGTGGGCGTGGGCATTGGGAAGAGGGCACCGCCCACTGCTTACTTTGGCCAAATAATAAGGTTAGACGGTAATACGGCAGGGGGAAGGCAGTTCATCACTCTCCTACCCCCACCCAAGCCACTCTCTACCGGCCCCCAATCTATACTGAAATGCATCAAAGGACTGTTTTATTGGTACTGACCGGGCACAAGGGGGATGCTCAGTAAATATCTGATGGTTTCACACGGTCGGGGGGGCTTTTAATACCTTTCTCTAAATTGCACACAAAGTAGATGGGATTTGAAATATCTGTTCTCTTGCTTCCTCACAGCCCGCGGAGGCTCTTCTTGATCCCACCTTCTTCCAGCATGTGGATGAGGATTAGCGCCTCCTCTGCTGAATCCAGAGCCCTCTGTAAAGGGGCAGGTTCACACACACGGAAGAAGTAAACATCCTCAGTTTCTTCCAAGCTCTGCAAGGAGGGATTGCACAGGAGCCTGAGACCTCCAGTCCCCACTCTGGACTAGAGAGCCCCTCAGGGTCTGGTTTCCCCTGGGCTCGAACATTAAGGGCGGCATGACCTCCTTCGCAGCACTGTTGTGCAAACCTAAAAGGGACTGCAGAAATTCAAGTTCAAATTTGGAGCCCAGATGCCGGTAATGAAGATGCTTCCTGGAGGGTCAGTCTCCAGGGGTCTCATTCCTCCAGCAGGCGAGGAGGGTGCCTGTGGGCCCTCACATAATACGGTCAGCTAATGGTTAAATTCTGTTGCAGCGTCCAGCTGACAAAGTGATCAGATGTTGGTGATTTTCACTTGTTCTTGATAGTCTGTCGAGCGGGGCGGGGCTCATTAGTAGGCCGGGCAGCAGCCGGGCAACAGGGAAAGCTAGAGTTGGTGAGATGCGGGTACCCGGAGCGGGGAACACTTTGCAGTCCCGTAGGGAGGCCTGTCCCTGGGCAGGGTTGAGCTGCGACCCATGGTCACCTCTGCTCTTTCCACCTCAACTTCTCTACCCGGCACTCGGGGCTTCCAGAGAAAAGAGGTGCTAGCCCTCTGGCACACAGATACAAAGCTGGAATCAGCAACGAGTACCCTATACAATGTCTAAGAAGGATACAGGGGCGCCTGGGTGGCTCAGTGGGTTAAAGCCTCTGCCTTCAGCTCAGGTCATGATCTCAAGGTCCTGGGATCAAGCCCCGCATTGGGCTTTCTGCTCAGCAGGGAGCCTGCTTCCTCCTCTCTCTCCACCTGCCTCTCTGCCTACTTGCGATCTCCTATCTCTGTGACATAAATAAATAAAATCTTAAAAAAAAAGGATACAAATAAGGGGGGGCTCTACTTGCTCCCGTGTCACCATGCCTGGCACAGAAGCCCTCCATAAATATGGAGCCATCAAATGACTGTGTGTAGAGTTAGGGGAAACGGTGTTTGGGCAGGAATGATCAGGAAAGGCTTTTTGGAGAAGATGGAACCCACACGGTGGGGAGAGCTGGAAGGAACCTGGCGATGGGAGAGGGAAGTCACGGGCGGCAGGGTGAGCTCCACAGACTAGGGAGCTCTACACGGGAGATGGACGAATGGAGGGGGCATGTCTTCCATTCGGGTTAAGCCTTTGGAGAACTCCCCAGGCAGCAGGCAGCCAGGCTTGCAGAAGGCTGCTCTGTGAGTGGCGTGCTTACTGGCCCAGAGTCAAGGGAGCCCAGGAGACTAGAGTCCTTGTCTGTGGTATGTCCCGCCGGGGCTGGGGTATCCACAACACGGCACCGGGAGGGAGTCCAGAGTTGCCCTTTCATGATGCTCCCTTTTCTCCGCTGGACCCTCTGATCAGTTGGGCTCAGAAGCACCAAGGGCTGCACCCTCTCTTTATGCTGTTGCTCTTTATACAGATTTGACTTGATATTTTCACCTTGGGGAGACAGCAACTAGCCAACACCTCCCAGGGTCTGTTCTCCCCTTCTCTGGAGGTTTTGGTGCCAAGAGGGACTGCCTGATCAGCTTGCTCCCAGTTTACAAAAGGCCTTTGTTGAGTTCTGGCAGGTCATTTAGCTGCTTTGTTTTCAGCTGCACCATCCCCAAAGCCAAGCTGACCATACCTGCCTCCTAGAATTGGTGTGGGGTCAGCGTGATCATGGATGTGAAAGTTTGTTAGCCTGGTCAGGGAGAATAGCTTCGATTTCCTGTTTGGTTCTTTCAAATGCTCTTTGAAATGTATCAGTGACCTTTTAAGGGCAACTCAAGGTGGCCTGGGATGAACCCGAGAGTGGGATCCTTTCAGGTCCTTGGGTGTCACTGAGGGTTTGGAGGTAGTCAAGGTAGGAAGGGACCTTATGAGAGGGTGGTGTTGAGAGATGAGCAGAGTACCGAGGAGGAGGAGGGAAAGGCAGAGGGGGGAGGGGAGCAGGAATAGGAGAGGGAGAAGGGGGAGGGGAGGAGTTAGGGGAGGAGAGGGAGGGGAGCAGGAAGAGGAGGGAAGTCTTTCAGATTTGTTATCTTTTACTGTGGGCACCTGCTCCAGTAAGGGTATCCTATTTCAAAATAACTTCCTCAGGGGCACCTGGGTGGCTCAGTCATTAAGTTTCTGCCTTTGGCTCAGGTCATGATCCCAGGGTCCTGGGATCAAGTCCCGCATCCGGCTCCCTGCTCAGGGGGAAGCCTGATTCTCTGTGTCCCACTCCCCTGCTTGTGTTCCCTCTCTTGCTGTGTCTCTCTCTGTCAAATAAGTAAATAAAATCTTAAAAAAAATTGATTTAGGAGGGCCCACAGGACTAGTGCCATGAATTCAAACAATACACAAATATCTTTATGTGTCCAATAGTTATAGTAAAAGACACTTGAGAAGTGCTTTCAAATGTAGGAAATCATTTTTACTGTTATCACTTTGATCCTTCCGACAGCCCTTTGGAGTTGGTATTATTGAGGTCCTTCCTCAACATCATTTTTTCAAAAAATTTAGGTACAGAGAGGATGCTCAAAAGGTGGGACCCATCCACCCTGTTTCTTTGTCTGCATGTCGGTATTGCCAGGTCCTGGTCCAGGTCCACGGAGAGCTTATTTAGCAAGAGGGAGTGACGGCACTGATGAAAACAACCGTTGGGCCCCCTGGACCTGAACCAGGGGCGTGGCAGACGCAGGAACAGGCATCCTCAGTGACGGCACCAGGCCGCACACCTGGCCGCCCACGGAGGGATGCGGGGCACTTCACACGGCCCAGCAACCCTGTAGAGCGGACCTGTGCACGACCCCAATTTTCAGATTTGAAAGTGGAGGGCGAGGAGGGGAGAACATCTCACCGATTAGCAAATGGCAAGCGGACTGGATTTGTTGCACAGGAAGCTGCCTGCCCGGCGCCCGCACAGGCTTCTCTGTCTCTAGCCTCTGCGTCACTCCAGTGGGCCGCGACCCCGACCCCGGGGTTAGAGCCGAGCCATGGGGGGGGGTGGTGGTGGTGGTTCCTTTCTCCCTCCTTTCTGCTCCCAGAGCATCAGCCGATTCTGGAGTGAGATGACTAGAAACTCCATTCCTCTCTTGCCCTCCCCACCGGCGCGGCCTGGCTTTCTCACGCAGGTTTGGCCTTTGCCTTTCCCTTTCGCAGCACTGATGGAGCCTCGCTCAGCATCATGGCCTTTCCTGCCCATACAGGCAGGCGTGGAATTCGGACCCGGAAATCCACTGCACCCCTGGACGGTACCAGGGGAGAGAGAGGCCCAGAGCCATCACCCCAGAGGATGCACCACCTTCCAACACTCCCTGAATGGCCTTCCTCTACACGCAGTGCCCTAAAATCCCTTTTGAGGGGGGAGCCCTGAATGTAATACCATTGCACTCCAGAAAGTCCTGGAATTTCCTCCAGTCCGATAGAGAATAATGATGCCCTTGAGGCCTGCAATTTACCTGCTGATAAGGCAGCCCCTTGTGCTGGTCTGGTAGCCTTTTTTCCCACACGTTATATAAAATTCAAACAGTCCTAAGAGCACTAGCTACACGGACTGCTTTAAGCCTGGCAAACGGAGTGATAAATCCCTGGTATGCACCAAGTCCGGTTTTGTCCTTTACTGCCTTTCAACAATCAAATTAAACTTGAAAGGGCTTTTTTCCTCACTGTGGGGAGGAAAAAGGGCCATTGGAAAAAAATCGTCTCACCGGCAAATTAACAGATAAGGGTCTACCCTGCTGACACGATGCCAAGCGGAGGTAAAATTCAATCTATCACAGCAAAGCCATTTTTCCTAAATGAGGGAAATTAATGCACGTCGGAATAGAGGCACAGTTTCTCCCTCTCGATGTGCTCTTTGACTGTGAGGTCTAACGCCCCAGTGAAACGGGTACTAGTTTGTAACTGACAACCCTGTTCTCCTTTAGATTATGCCCCATTTATTACATTTTTGTGAGAATTTATAAAGATGCCCAAGGAATAAAAGTTATGTTCATGATGGCAGAGCAGAACTCGGGGGCTGTTTCTAAGTAGCATATTTAGCATATTAATTGTTGCTTAGATAACAGTCCTATCTCTTTGGGGCCTGTGTTTGGGTTTAACACCAGAACCGGCAAATTCACGTAGTCATTATCCAGCCCAAAGCTGTCTCACTTCCCAGTTCATTATTGTTCAAATCAAAACTCACACTCTTCCCGACCTCCCCGGGGTTACTAGACAGGGAAGGCTATCATTCTGCGAAATCATCTCTCTTGGTTCTTCCTCCACTGTGTGAAGAGAAACAGCCAACCCCGTTACATTAATTTTCCCAGTAATAGGTCCTGTGCAGAGACTCAGCCACCCTCTTCTCTCACCGCCTGGCACTGGTTTCTCCCTCTTCCTCTAATCTCATTTCAGGGTCAGGTAAACGACTCAGCTTCGTTTTTAGTCAACATACCAAGCTCTGTCCTAATTTTGAGATTATCGCTCCTCAAGAATGGATACGATCTTGCAAACTTGGGTGCTGGCGGAGGAAGGAATCTCTGGGGTGGGCCGGGGTCTCAGCAATGCCTTTACAGGGTGCACGAGAGCGATCTGTAGACAGACATCAGGAAGCCCCATAAGACATTAAATTCCAGTTTTTCATCCAAGCCTAGCTTCCTGGGCCGTAGAAGCGGTTTTATTCTTCTTCTAATATTTAGCTTTAATGATTTTGATTAACCAACCTATTATCTGAACAAACGATGGTTGGAAACTTGAATTCGAAATCTGAATCTTTTTTTTTCTTTAGAATTATGAGCAGGGACAGGGGAAGGACTTCTTGATTTCCAAGTGGATCATACTCTATCCGAATTGCTGAGCAACAGCCATTTTTTTTTTCCTTCTTGTTAGCATTTGCCACCTCCGTTTGTACCTGATGCCCAGAGGAAGTTTGGAGAAACATGAATGTGGAAGGATACAGAGTCAAATCATAAACAACACATGCTACAGATGGAGTATTTTTTTCCCTAGAATTTTTCAGCAGCCTGAGAAACAATATGATCATTTCACTCCTACTACCCAGTAAGAGGCAGTCCTGGAAGGTTCCAGAGAAGACTCTGCTGGCTCCATACGTAGAGACTGCAGCTGATTTGTGTTTTGGGGACAGAATCCTAACACCTTTCTGAAGCCGCCATGTGGTTTTCTTAGCTGTGAACACATGATGTTCGCTCGCTTCATTTAATCAGGACTCCTTGTTCTAGGACACCACCTACATTTCCACATGTGACTTGACGGCATGCTTTATTTTCTTCTGATTGAACTGAATCATCCGTGTGCTCCCAGAGACCTCTCAACATTGCCTTGGTTTTACAATCCATGCAAAGAGCATTTGCTTCTTGTTCAGACCATTGATGACTTCCTTCATGGCTTTTATAGCAAAACTTTTATATCAGACCCTGTGCCTAGTATGAGTCCTTTTTCTAGAAAGATAATGGCATGGAGACCCTTTCCACAGAAGCGATTCCAGGGCATGATAGGCTGTCAGGGACCATGAGAATGCCTTCCCCTGGAGGCGAGTTATAATGACTTACATCAGTCTCATCTGAATCATTTCCAAATTTATTCAAATGGCAAAACTTCTTTTTAAGATGAAACGAGATTCAAGTCAGCAACGTGAGTTGGTGCCAATGTGCGAGGCTCTACTCTTGATAGTTCTCTGTAAGTGAAAATATTTGTAACTTCTCATAGCTTACTGCCCCGAGTTACAAGATGTGAAATCTTCCTTGGGTTTCTCATTGCTGTGGTCTCTGATGTGCCGTTCAGAGAGGCGGCTGCTGGACGGGGTGGGGATGAGAGCTCGCTGAGGAGTTTATCCTGATGCCTGCCTCTGGTTCCCACAGCAACTCTGGGGTGTTGGAGCACAGCCAAGCACATTTTTCTGTTATATGTCTTGTTATCAAGGAGTATCCTGTTCAGAGATCTGCTCCGATGGGCACTATCATTTTTATTTACATGTGGAATGAGAATCTACTAAAATGAAGGTCCAGCAAGATGCATATGGTCTTGGTAAAAAAGTAGGTCTGGACTAAATTCACTTTAAAATTGAATTGGATGTTTGTTTTATGGACTGGCCTGGAATGTGCTGCATTGAATCACTTACTTCTAAAAGTGTTGGTTCTCATTTTAGTGGGGATAGAAGCAGGGGCCCCAGGCAGGGTCAGCAAACGCTGTGTGTTGTGGTGTTTCTTGCCCTGGGAAGGGGCAAACACGAGTTGCAAGAGTGGACACAGGCCTTTTTTCCTGTGGTGCTGCCCCTGTTCCAGAATCAGATCAAACTGATAGTGTTTTTTCTTTCTCTCTTGTTGAGAAAAAGGGAGAGGGCATAGTCAATAGTTTTATGCAAACAGACTCATGACAGAAACCACTTACTAGCTGCATTAGCCTGGGACTTAGTTTCTTCAACCATTCAGTGGGGGACAATATAATAATTAGGCCTCACAGGGTTGCCATAAAGCTGCCCAGCACATAGCACTAAATACATACTAACTGCCGTTCTGCTACGACGACTCATCAGCATTATTGACAATCTTACCCAATTTTTCAACAGCAAGCTGCAGGAATTCATGACTCCAAGTACATCTTGAGTCAGGCTGCTTCCCCTCTTCTTTACTGGTTCTGTAATTTGGGGCAACATACTTAAGCTCTGTCAACCTCAGCTTCTTCATCATAAGTGAGGATAATGAGAGCTTCTGCCTCATAGGGTTGTTGGAACGTTCGATGAGTTAGCGTATCACGTGCTCTCTCAACGTTATTTCATCCACATTGGGGCCACTTGTCTTTCCCACTTGTTCTGTAGCTCTTACTGCAATTCACTCCAGCGGTAATGCAGGGGGTCGTTGTGGCAAGCACGTGGCCTTCCCTCATTTCGCGCCAATTCTGACCATGCTCCGGACCTTTACGTTTACCTGAGATTTTGTAAATCCGGCTGAAGCTAAGATAGGATGAAAGCTTACCCATATTTCTTAAGCATTAACTAACTATGTAGATAATTACTTTTCCTATGCTAGCCATGTTCATCCTTCTGAATTCGAGAGTGATCACTGACTTCTTTTGGTTTATCGTCGTGGCTAACTATCCCCCCAAATTCAACATAGTGATATGCTTCTTCTACTATAAAGATGCCTAGGAGTTAAGAGTTGCAACGCACAGCAGAAAAATGGAAGAGGTAAGGTAACTGGTCCAAGGGTAGAGTTTTGGGTGAAACTGGTCCACATTGGCCATTTACTCAACAGTGTTGAGTATGAGCAATGGTCCTTGGTGCCTTTCATTGCCCTAATTAGATAGACTGCAAATGATAGTTCTTGGAGTCATTCATATGCCTCCTAACCTTTCTGGAAAGGCAAGAGGCTTAGGAGAGATCTGACATGGGGCCCGCCGTAGGCTCTCCTTAATATTTCTTGCATAGACATCTGGTAATCTCATCAGAGTTCTGTTTCCGAGGGTTCGTTTCATAAGACCTAGCACAACTTTCAAGATATATCCGCATCCCTGTTACAATAAGCTTGGTGCTTCTCCCTTCTCTCTCGCCATCTCCTTTATTTAAAAATAGGTACGCTGAAGCACTGGAATCTCTGACCAAGAAAGCAAATGGACTGGATTCTATTCCTGGCTCTGCCGCCCTTCTCTTGCCGCCTGGCAGTTCACTTGACCTTTCTTCCCTTCCCATCCCCGAGGAAGATGCCTGCTGTGTACAGACCCCACGGGGGCGTTGGGAGGATTTCAGGAGTGAATACAACTATCTTGGGTTATAATATGATGCTGCCAACTACTTTGAGGCTCAGGGATGAAAGATGCTGTGTGAAAGAGCATTGTTATTGCATTTTGTTAAAAATATGGATCAAAGGCTGGCTGTACAGTAAGTGCTAAATGTTAATTATTGTTATAATATCATAACAAAGCAGATGCCAGAATGCTAGATCCCACGAGAAAACCTATTATAATAAGCCAGTGTGAAATGTACATATTACAAAGATATTTGGCAAGGAGGCAGATTTGGTTTTGAAATCTCAATGAACAATTAAGCGGAATAAAAAAATAACTTTTAATGCTACGAAAAATATAAGTGTCTTGACAAGTCTTTAACATAAAAATAAGAAGCTGCCTTTTCCCCATAGAAAAGAGGCAGCATTATTGCTTTTTTCCCTCTCTGAGCAGAAGATATATTTGTGGCATCCTTGAATGCAGGGGAAAAAAAAAGCAATATTCTTCCTTACAATGACCCTTAAAATATCTCTTTACAACAGAGATGAATTGGGGAAAAATTCTCTAGGTTTATAATAGAGTAAATCTAATTTTTTTTAGACTTCAAATGAGTTCATGTTCTACTGCCTGTTTGTCTTTCCTCCTCCAAATGCATCTTCTATTTGATGGCATTAGCAAATGGACTTTTGCAAGCATTCATAAGTGCCAGCAGCTTCTCTTAGCGCAAGCTTTTCACATATTTTCAGATCTAGGAAGTAGAGTACATCATGTAATATCAGCTGGGAAAGGGAGGAGGAAGGGAAGGGAAGGCACGGAAAGATGGATTTACAGACAGAGCCCTGCCCTAAAAAAAACAAGGTCAAGAGAAAACAATTTCCATGTCCTTGTGTTTTTAAGGACGGAGTATGTGTGACCTCACCTAGCATTCTTAGCATACTGAATCTTTTTTGTGGGAAACATTGTGAGAAATGAATAACCAACTCTCAGGGGGAAAGGAAACGCATATAGTATGTGTGGATATCAAGAGGATATGATCTATCTTTGAGGGAGAAGGAGAGCAAGCAGGGGGGCTGCACATTCTGGAACAAACTCAGAGGAGAGTATTTATCCTCAGCTTTAGTATTATGGCCACACTATAATTTCTCTGGCCCCCGCTCCCTGTTTATGTGCCCTGACACTCAGCAACATACCTGATACCAGTTCATCCAACACTAACTTCATCTTTTTCCCTTTTAACATTTTCCCCTGTCACTCTAACTTAAAAAAAAAATGCATCTGTTATTAGAAATAAATAAGCCCTGCATTTTTTGGTTTAATGTGCCATGTGTTCTTCTGTGTGAAAGGGAGGTGGGAAACCAAATGTAAAAAGGACTTATTTGGGATTGAGTTGAAACAATCTAGACTTCTGCTGTTGAAAAAAAAAAAAATTCAGGATGACTGGCAATAGAGCCCAAAAAAGCCACTGTCCTTGTGTTCATGTACTTCAAAGGGAAAAAGCCCTCTAACACGTGCCTGACTTTGGGAGGAGGTGACCACAGCCGGGGAAATGTGCACCCCAGCTGGGACTGCGTGGATATCTTGTCTTCCTCAGGACACAGTTGTGGTTTTCCCAGTCTGTGCGAAGGCAAGATTTCGTGAGTGTGCTTTGGGAGCCACTTGTGAAACAATAAATGGGGACTGGAGTGGCAACTTCAGCATCGTTGTTGGGATTTGGGGAAGTGAAGCAGTAGGCAGGCTGAGCAGGGTGAGGCAACTGAGCAGATGGGAAGTTGGAGGTAAGGCTGGGAGCCGCTGTGTCTTCCAATCAGGCATTTCTCTCCAACCCCACCGAATCTCAGCCTCTTCTAGGCAGGTGATTCCGCAGAGTGGCCTAGAGTTGCTGAATAGCAGAGAGTGACATTGGATTACCTTTTTTTTTTTTTTAATCTTCACCATTGAGAGCCCTCTCTTTGCCTGCTCATCAGCAACTGGTCTAAAAGTTAGGGGTTTTTTAAATGATGATTTGGGGCTTTGGTTGATTCTTAAGGTCTTTCATTTATTTTACAACCAGTACTATCTGTGAATGAGCATTTACTGCGAGCCAGGCAGAAAGGATGAAAAGTTAGATAGGACCCAGCCCTGCCCTTGAGCTGCTGATGGCCTAGTCGGAAATAGAGCCATGCCAAATCAGTAAGTGCAGAAAGATGACAGAGGCCATGAGATAAGAGAGCACGGGATGGGTTAATTCTACTAGAGGACTGTAGATGGGAATCAGATGGGAATCAGACAGCAATGACCTTTCATCAGGTCTTGTGAGTAGGTGAGTTCATCAGGTGGACCGACCGGGGAAGAGCTCCCAGGCAGAAGAAATAGTAGGCGTAAAGAGGTGGCAGTGAGAAAGCAGAAGGGCCCAGGCGGAGAATGGGAGCAGGTGCAAGTGGGCAAGGACAAAGGTCAAGCTCTAATCAAGCCTGATGATGGATGGTGGGCTGAATTGTGTATCCCCAAAATGCACCTAATCAAGTCCTAACCCCAATACCTCAAAATATACCTGTATTTGAGATGGGGTCCTTACATTAAGCAATGGACTTAAATGAGGTTATTAGGGTGAGCTGTGATCCAATCAGATTGGCGGCCTCATGCCAGGGGGAAATTGGGACAGAGATACACGGAGGGAAGACTGTGTGCGGAGACACAGGGAGAGGGGCCTGGGAGAGCCCCCCTCCCCGCTCTCAGAAGGAGCCAGACTTGGTCTCGGACCTCTGGCCTCCAGCCTGTGGTGCTTTCTCGCACAGCCTCAGGAAACCAAAGTGGGGCCCGGCTGTCGGGATTTCGCACACATGGATGGGTCTCTACCCCCGCCCCCACCCCACCCCTGATTATAATGCACTCTGGATTCACTAAGTCCACGCCGGGGCTGAGGCTGTATTACCACCAAACCCTTCACGATGACCAGGGGCCACAGATACACAGTTACAAAACCAAATTTCACGTGAGATCTAGCAACGAGACAGGCCTCCACCAAGACCCAACGAGATGCAGTAGGGCTCCTCCGAGACCAACGAGACAGGCCTTTTCCGAGACCAATGAGAGGCCGTAGGAGTCCTTCAAGCCTCCACCCTGACCCACCACCAGACCAGTTTCTGCCAAGACCAACGAGTGCAGGAGTCCTCCAGGACCAACGAGATGCAAGCCTCCGCCGGGACGCACCAGACCAGGTTCTGCCAAGACCAACGAGATGCAGGAGTCCTCCAGGACCAACGAGATGCAAGCCTCCGCTGGGACGCACCAGACCAGGTTCGGCCTAGACCAACGAGATGCAGGAGGAGTCTCCCAAGACTAGTGAGACAGACCTCCATGAAGACAAGGAGACCCAGGCCTCTGCAGACCAACAAGGCGTGGGACTTGGCCAAAGGCCATTAAAAGTGGGCAGGGGGCCGGGCTCCCCTGTTTTCATTTCAAGCCCTGCAGCGAGTTCCGTGCTCCTAGCTGGGAATTACAGGAAGGGTGACCCCGCAGAAGAGCCGGTGCAGAGCCGCGTGCTGGGGTGCCGCCTGGGCCCGGGCTGCGGAGGGGCAGAGGTGCAGGGCAGCGGGCTGTCGTCCCCGCAGTCCTTTTCACTCCGCAGAGAGCATCCGCTGGGACACCTCCACGAGGGCCCGGCTCTAGGAACACAGACGGGGACGACTCCCGCCTGGCAGGGGGTAGGGGACAGGAAAACAGAAACGGCGGCGCCGCAGGGGAGCCCCAGAAACGCCAGGGCCCCGGAGAGGACGACGCCTCAGGGGGGCCCAAGGGGGCAGCCTCGTGCCCCGTCGGTGGGCATGGTGCCCCTCACCGCGGAAAACACCGAGGAGGTTCCTCAGTAAATTAAAGGTAGACGCACCTGTTGCGCGGCCGTCCCGCTCCGGGGAAGGAGACAGGGCGCGGAGGAGGCGTCGGGGCGTGGGGGTGGCTGCCCTCGTCTTCTGGAAGCCGCCGCCGCGCGCACCGGCGGGTGAAGGGGCGCAGGCGAGCGGGTGTGGCTGTGCCGCGGGGAAGGAGGGCACCCTGACGTTTGCGACCACGTGTGGACCTGGAGGACGTTCTGCAGAGCCCAGTAAGTCAGGCCCTGAAAGGGCGATGCCGTCTGCTACCATTTCTCCGTGAAATCGAAGAAAAATGCCAGTGACGCTCCCAGAAGCAGTAGAAAAGTGGTTGCCAGGGAAATAGGGAGAGGAGGGTAAAAGGATACAGACTCCCAACGAGGAGACCTGTAGGGTCTGAGGGTCTGACTCTAGTGGCCGGCACTGGTGTCGTTGAGATTTGCTGAGCCAGTAACTCAGAGGATCAACGTGTGAGGAAGGATTAGCTAGATTGTGGGGTTCCTGTTGCAATGTGCACACGGATCCCGTCACTCCAGTGTGCCCTTGGAATATCTCACGATTTTGTCGGGTAGACCTCAGTAAAGCTGAGCAAACAGATGATAGGCTGGCCCTCCCTCTGCTCCCTACCCCCATCCGCACCAACAGCGGCCAGTAGGGCCAGTGCTGGGAGACACCCCAAGGCCGTCAGGGAGACACGAGGAAGAATACTGAAGGAATCGAAGCTTCTGGTAGCTATGGCTGCAACACACGTGAGGCCTGACCCAGTGCCTGGCCAGATGGGCGTGAAGGTGACATTGTTGTGTCCTCCCACAGCAAAAGTGCCCACGGGGTACTGTGCCAGGTGGTTTCAACAACCAAGTCTTTTTAAGTGATCGTGAGGGAGATAGAATGGACAGAAGGCAGCCAAGCCGCAAGGATTTCACTAACAGCAATGTGCCCGCTTTGGGTGCATGCTCGCCCTTTTCTAGAACACTTGACATCATGTTTACATCTCGTGTGTTGCAGTCATTTTCATGAGGTTCGGTAAAGGTGACGTCACCAGGGCAAAGCCACACGGAGGTGTTGATTGCCGGAGCTGGACTGGAAACCACGTTTACTCTAAAGCTCGTTTTCTTCCCACTATCTCTGCTGTTTTCTGCAGCAGCTTCGGC
The DNA here is from genome assembly GCA_028646535.1 of Procyon lotor. Lineage (NCBI taxonomy): Eukaryota > Metazoa > Chordata > Mammalia > Carnivora > Procyonidae > Procyon > Procyon lotor. The sequence goes on from CM053610.1 coordinate 112,846,755, forward strand.
CCTCCGAGGCAGGCTGTCCTAGTATTCTGTAAAAATTACGGAAGCCAAATTGTGATGCGTGTTTTCTCTCCAGCTCTGATGCCGAGGCAAAGCCACCGCACCCCTCAGTCACTGGTAAGAGGGACCGAGTCACTGAAGGAAGCGGGCTTGGTCTCCCCGGAGGTGAGAAAGGAGAGGAGACCCTGGTCTGGGAGGCAGGTCTGCCCAGCCCTGGTTGCAGGTTCACATTTTGTGACCCTTCATTAAGAGAAGTTGAGCACTTGGGTTTTCCCAAGAGGACTCTGTGTGTAGTTATTAGGCCCCTTGCCCCTGGGTGGGGATCGCCCCACATCTGTGGACAGAAGCCGGCCCTCGTGGCTTTATTTAGCTTGTAGGGTTTTTTCCATTGAAGATGCTATGAGTGAAAACAACCCACAGCGTTTGCTGAGCTCTGTTTAACTATTCATCATTCAGAGAGTGTGTGATTCATGGTATTTTAACGAAGAACCCTCCTCAGTGGGTTTTTTTTGTGTTTTGTTTTGCTTTTAAAGGATCCTGAGATGGGAACTGGAGGATGGAGGTCTCCAGGGTTAAATTCTTTAGGGACAGCCCAGGGTGGCAGGGGACAATCTGGTCACAGTGGTTTGACATTGATATTTGTGGCAGGGGACAATCTGGTCACAGTGGTTTGACATTGATATTTGTGTGTGTAAAAACTTCTGCACTTACGTGCTTGCTTACTTCCCTGGTTTATTTGTCTTCCCCTTGGGACTCTTGTTTCCTGGGGCAGGGACCACCAGAGTGGCCTATCAGCCTTCGTGGGGCGTGGCTGTGTGGGGATGGAGGGGGCAGGGCGACCAGTGGCCCAAGGGAATAGGCTCACAGAGGCTTATAATCTTGAGTGTATTTTCTTGGTCATGTAAGTGCATAGCTTTTCTGGGTGTTGACATTTTTTTCTCATGGGGATGAAGAACTTTATCTTCGGATGAAATTATCTTTGGATGCCTGGTTGCCTATTTTGGTAGCAAAGGAAATTCAGTAGCAAAATTCAGTGTCCTAAAAACAAAGGTGTGATAATCATTTTCTTTACAACTCCAATATGCGGACCCCTATTGCAGGGTAGTTTTCAGGGTGTTTGTTTCTAAAATAACTATTTCTTTTGGTCATAATAACTTCATAGTGGGCTTCAGGTTAGACTCAGTAGTGTGTACTCCTTTTATGTAAGCCCCAGTTATGGGGTAGGACCCTTCTTTATGTTTCTGGCAAAACCCAGCAAAGTGCTTCCTGAAGGAGATAAGCGGGCAGCAGGGTTCAGAGCCACTGCTCTGCCGGGAAGCTGCTCTCCCGTGACCCCAGAGCTCCGTCTGGTCGGAAGGCAGCTCACGACGGGAACATTTGACATCACCTCTCTGCCTGGCTGGGCCAGGGCCCCGCGCTGCTCTGGCCAGGCCTGGTGGCCGGCAGCGACGTGCCCTCCGGCATAGTGCTCTGACCCTCTGGAAGAGCGGTGCTGCTCGCTCCTCTGCTCCGCAGGAAGCGAGGACCTGACTCCATGTGGGCAGCTCATTGCCAAAAACCCGTCCATAGTCTGCACAGGGACACCCTCAAGGGCACATTCATTACACAATTAGATTGTAGGTGATTAATGGCCCCTGGAAGGAGTCCACCGCACGGTGGTGCCTGCCCCAGGACTGGGCAATTCCAGGTTCATCCTTTCCCTTAAAAGTGCCTGAGAAAAGCTTGTAGGGAGTCTGTGAGCTGTGTGAGCTTCAGCAGCGGCTTCGGAAAAGGAAGAAGCTTCAACTTTTCATTTTTAAAATGTTGGCTGATGACTTTCTTTTTTTTTTTTTTGCTTAGGGAAAGTGTCATTGATAAATCCTGAAGCTAAATGTAGAAACTCTGGAGAAAAAGAAAAAATAATAGTGGAATGAGATGTGGCTTTTTTAAAGCTAGAGAAAACGTCCTGGAAAATTCCTGGTAACCGAAACTAACTCGTGAAGCCAGCAACTTCCAAACCAAATATATCTACTAATTCATTCCTCTGTTGAGTGATTTTTTGTGGCCTGAGTTGAGTGTAGGCATCCAGGAAAACCTAATCTTCGGCATGCAAATAAGCTGGGGCTTGTATGGGTGACAATAAAATGTAGTTTATCTGCGAATCAGATATTAGCTTCGTGGAAGAGGTGGCTTTTTAAATTTTTATTTATTTTTTATTTATTTTTGGCAGTCCTAGGAAAGTTCCAGTATCCCAACAGACGCTGGATAAATGTTGGGATTCGAGAATGAAGTATCAGCCTCTGCCTTCGTGCTTACATTTTATGCTGGGATAGTGGAAGGGGTTCACAAATAAAACACGTGTTTTCTTCAGCAAGCATTTACTGTGTGCTCCGCGTTCGGCGGAGGGGAGAAGGATGGGCAGGGTGCAGGAGTGTGGTGAGTGGGGACAGAGGTGGAGGATTGAGTGGGCAGGTCGCACCACAGGGTGGGCCGTCGAGGCTGAGCATTCAGCGTGCGTGTTTGCCAAATGCAGAGTGTTTGAGGACAGGGTGAGGCTGGAGGGAGGGAGGGCTCCTGTGGCAGGGATGACCTGAGGCCCCCTGTCTCCCAGCAGCCCTGTGGTGTCATCAGGGTGCATTCCTGTGGGTGGCGTGGCCTGGGAGCTGGTGGCCACCTCCCCTCCAGCTGAAGGCCCTAGTGCCCCCTCCCTCCTGACCCCTGCCGGCTCGCAGGGTGTGACAGCAGTAGGTGGGGCTAGCTTTCCCTTCCTGCTCCTGGCTGCTCCTTCTCCTCCCGAGGAAGAGAGCAAGCTCAGGCCAGCCCTCGGGTGCTTTTTCTCTTTTTCTTCCCTCTTGACGTGCCGGGAGCCCCCATCACGCCCACCCTTTGTGTAGCGCCACCCGCAGTGGGTCTCACTCTTCCCATTTTTAAGTGGCTGTAGCCGGGGCGAGTGCGACCCCAGCCCCGGAGCTTGCCTGGCTTGGACGTGGCCCGTCCATTGGCGAAGGGGCCAGCCAGCTCTGAGCTTCTGGTCCCGCCGTCCTGGTGCATCCGGGCTGTGGGCCCTGGTCCCAGCCTCACCGCCCGCAGGGGTCCGGGAGCCGAGGCACACCCCCGTCTTGACTCCCCTTGCCGTTTGCTTTAGAGTCTTTGTTAACTCTTCTGGTCGGGAGTAGTCAGGATATGGTGGCCCAGAAGTTGCTCGCGTACCCGAATTACTTGGCGGGGTTGGCATGGTGGGAGTCCCATGTTCTCGGGCTGGCCATGTCTCCTTAGCACCTCAAAGGTTAAGGGAGGCGACAGACCTGAGTCCAGGGCTGAAGGGCGCTGGGGGAGAGAATCCACTAAGGTGAGAAGTCAGATCCCAAACAAGGCCTTCCTGGAGCAAGTGTAGGTAGCTGGCGTTGGTACCTATGGCGTCAGGGAGCCTGGGAGATGATGGGTTTTGTGGTGGTGGTGGGGGGAGGGGGGAGCAGGGTCTGGTCTGGGGCAGTAGCCGGGGTGAGGCAGGAGAGGAGAGGAGGGGATGCTGGAGTGAGGCAACAAGCCACATCTGGTGTTCCAGTGGCCCGCTGTGTAGACAGCGCAGCCCCGTCTCTCTGAAGGGCTGACATAAGGAGAACATTCTGTTCTGTCTGTGTTCACGTCCTTTCTCCGACTCTGTCTGGCTCATGTGCCCCGGGCTGGGAAAGGGCCTGCCCTTTCTCCTCCGATGTGGGGGATAACCTTTCCAACGTACACCTCATCTGATCCCAAGTGGAAATGTTTGTGAGCAAAAATCAGCTTGTTATTTCAGCTTCAGTATTTATACGCACCCATAAAACTACACATGGGAACGACAAACAAATTTATTTGCCATTTTTGAAAATTTGGCCCTTAAAGGGCATTAGCAAGAACATTGTGCCATTAGCACAGATTGTTTTTAAAACACTTAAAAAGATCCAAATTCTGCTGAATTTGGGGGCCAAGTAGATTGAAAATTGCATCTTGTATTCCAGAATCTTCATGCAGTTTAGCTGTGTGCGTGCTAAAGAGTGCCATTTAGACATGGCCTGTGTCACACAAGGGGGTGGTCCCGCCCTGGGCCACAGAAGACCACTCTGCAGGTATCTGGAGGAGACCAGAGTGTCTGGTGGCCCGGGTCCACCTGCAGAGGCAGGGCCCGAGGGCGGTAAGGTATGCTTGTTTGGGACTTGAACGCCTGAGGGGGCCTTGTGAGGAGCTGGCCCCGGCCGAGTCCCAGGGGCAGGTGTTGCTCCAGTCTCACTGGCTGTGGGATGTACCCACGCTCCTTTCCGTTCTCCTCCTCTGCACAGGCCCCCGGCTCCAGCAATACTGAGCCTCCTGGGTTGCCTCCAGAACTGGTCTGTCGAGGCCCCGGTCTGGCACGTTCTTGCAAAGTAGGGTGGCTGAACATCAGTCTCCCGTCACGTTTGCTGCCCCCGGCCCAGGTTAGCGGGTCCGAATCTGCCCTGTTGCAGGTGGCGCCTGAGTCCACCGCGCGGGTGCCCGGAGCAGAGCCTGCTGAGGCCGTCCTGAGGACAGCTGCCCTGGCTTCTTCTGCTTCTGCTCCAGGCCTGATCTTTGTCAGGTCCTCCCCTCTTCTTCAGTAATTGTGTAGAGTTTTTCAGGGCTTACTATGCATGTTGCCAAGGACTTCACATATAGTGTTTGTTCCCGAAACCACTGAGTCCGTATCACAGATGAGCAACAGGCTCCGGAAGCTTGCAGGTCCCTTAGCAGGCCCTGCCAGTGCCAGAATGCCCACGCCACCCCGCTCTTGAGTCGGTCCAGGCCACCGGCCAGTTTCTGTAGCTTGTGAGCAAAAGACCCTTAAACGGGTCCGCCTTTCCCTTCTCTCGTTCAGCGTGGCGTCAAGACTAGGTTCCTGTCACCTTTGTGATGCCTTCTTGGCTGGGTCACGCAGAGTTGGAAGGTGCCCTCTGGGCTCCCAACAGGACGTGACTCCGAGCTACCCCGTATTCTTGGTCCGCAGCTCTCTTCTCTGGAGGTCTGTGGCTCGGTCAGTGACAGAGCCGCCAATTGTTCATGTCCGTCACCCAGAGCGAAGTAGGAGTGCAGTGAATATTGTGGAATGGATGGATGGCACCTTACCTGGGGTGGATGAGCAGGAGGGAAAGAGGAGAGAGAAGCGAGTGACTCAGCAGGCCACGGTCCGGGCCTTTCAGCACACGTGCTGGGGCAAGGGGCACCGGCAGAGGAGCAGGGGAGACTTGGAGAAGCAAGTCCTGCTAAGATCAATTCACTTGTTGGGATCATCTCACTAAGTTAATCTAGTGACCTTGCCAAGTCTCAGTAGATCCTGGGGCAGAGGCAGGCCAGAGCGAGGTGTATCTCTGGCCCCGGGGAGTCCAGGATCTACACGTGTGGGCTGGCCCATGTCAGAGGTGATCCGTCAGGGGCTGCTGGGGAGCCGAGCGAGCCGAGGAGGGCGTGGTTTGTTCTGACCGGGGGTGCCCGGGGTCTCCCAGGGTCTCCACTGAGAGATGCCCTCAGGGTCAGTTTCAACAGCAGAGGGGGGTCGCTGGTGGAATGAAGCTGGGGGCAGAGGAGCTGGGTGTTTGCGTGGAAAGCTGCCTCGTTGGGGAGGGAAGGCTGGTGGCCAGGGTGCGTTAGTGTCACGGTACCTGGAGAGGGAGTGAGTCTGACTTTGACCACGGGGACACCCCGGGTGTTCCCATGCTGTTTGTGTATTCGTGCCAAGGAAAGTACCAGTGTGCGAAGCTCGGTTCAGCTTGTGCTGGTGGCTTTAAACTCTGGCCCCCTAGTCACCAGGATCCTTTTAAATCGCGGGTTCCTGAACATCCCTACAGCAATTGCAGTTCACTGGCCCAAATGCAGGCCAGGAATCTGCATTCTTACCAAATGCCACAGTTGGATGTGACGCAGCGGGTTCTTCTAATCCAATTCGTAAACCATTTTGCTGGGTCCCTGTGGGAAGGACACCTTGGCTGTTGTTGTAGGGAAATGTGTGAAGGAACCTTGTGGTTATTTGATGGGATCATGGTTGTGAGGAGAGTCCTGCTGGGCCGTTGAAACCCAGGGCCAGGAACTGTCTTCTGTAGAAGGAGCCCAGGTGCCTCCTTGGGGTCTGGGGGTGATTCTGCTATGAGATGAGTTGGGGCTTAAGGGCAAGTCCTAGGAATGGGAGTTCCAGCTGGGACTTGTGGCAGGGGGGGGACAAGCACTGGGGAGGGAGCTGGCCCCGCAGCGAGGGGACAGTCTAAGACCCACGCTTTGGTGATGAGCTTTGGCAGCACTCTTACTGGATGTTATTCCTGGTTCTGTGCAGTAATTTCCCTCTTGTGCCCAGACCTTCAGTGAAAGTCTCTTGCTTGTTACAGCCCTAGGTTAGAGTGTTCTGGAGAGTTAAAGATCCGGATCCCCAGCCCCTTTAGAGGAGAGCGTGGGTGGGAGTGGAAGGTCGTGGCTGAGGTGGGGCAGTGGGCTGCCGTGACAAGGCACCCCAACCTGCCTGGCTTACAACAATGGAAACGTCTTCTCTCATGGCTCTGGAGCCTCGAAGTCTGAAATCAAGGTCCCTTCAAAGCCTGTAGGGGATCCTTCCTTGGCTCTCGTTCGCTCCTGGTGTTAGCTGTCAACCTCTGCTGCTCCTTGGCTTGCAGCTGGCACTCCAGTCTCTCTACGTGTGTCCGTGTCCAAATTTCCCTCCTCTTCTAAGGATACCTGTCATATTGGATTAGGGCCTGTCCTAATGCCCTCATTTTAACTTGAATCACCTGCACAAACCCTATTTCCCAATAAGGTCACAGTCACAGGTACCAGCGGTTAGGATATGAATGTCTCTTTTTGGGGGGGACACAGTTCAGCCCATCGTAGATGCTGAGGGGTGAGTGCGTGCCATTCCAGCTCTCACCTCTTGCAGAATCTTCAGGAATTTTGGAGGGGCACTGAATTGTTGGAAGACTTATCAGCAACCTGTAAGCTGAAAGTTCGGGCATTTCATCAGGACATTACGAGACAAGGTGACCCCAGATGAACTTGGGCCCGCTGTGGTTCCACATGTGTCATGAGTGTTTGCAGCTTAGCGCACTGTGTGTCAGAGGAGTTACTAACTTCACTTGGGCGGCCGCCAGCTCTGCGTCACCACCACGAGATTCGAGTCCGGCTTGGGTAGGGCCGAGTTAAGGTCTCCATGAAGACAGATACTTAATAAATGCTTCCAGTGTTCAGACAGCTAAATGGAGTATCTGCAGGGCTCTTAGGTTCTCGGACAAATAGATTGTTGTGTGAAGTCAGAGCCTGGGTTGGAAAAATAAGAAGAGCCATGGTTACACAGTCCCCTGGGCTGGCGGGTGTAGTGCTCTGGACACGGGTCACATTCTGATGGCTGCTTGATCATAAACACCTGGTCCGGGGAGCATCCGCAGTTTGTTTCATTTTTAGAGACTGGGCTGGCAAATTTAAAATTCAAATTCTTGTGAAGAACAGAGAGAATGTGGCTATAAAAGTGTTTCAGACCACAATGTTTTAAATGAAGGTTAATTTTCTGATAAAGTAGGAAATGAAGGAAAAATTATCTCCCTGCACGCAAGCATGGTTTCGAATACTACAGCTCAATTAGATGTTCTGATTGTGCAAACAGTCAGCTTCATGTCTTGTTAAACTTCTCCTTTTCAAATTATGAAGCTTTTCTATACTAAGATTAGCAGGGGTATTAAGGATACAACAGATAAAAGATCCATCTGAGCTCAGAGGAAAATTATAACTTAAGAGGGTTCAAAACTAAATGAGGACTTCCTAAAATCCCACAGCGTAGCCAATGTTATTAAAAAATCATCCAGCATGGAAATTAGCTGTTAGACTCAGAGGAAAGAAAAGTTATTATTCTTTGCTCTTTTTCCCCAAAATATCAAGTGCTTTTTACCCTATGGAATTTTGCTTTGTGCATACAGAAATATACAAGTTTGTTAATCAAAGTATTATTTGCAAAATAGTTTTTGGGATACAGAATGTTATTCCTTGTGGGCCAGACTCTAGGAAAAGGAAGCTAAGCCTGTTAGAATTTCCCAACTTTTGCTGCACATAAAATTGATGCCCTAATTTTAATAAGTACATCATTTTTCTGATTCATTCTCAAGTCTTTTTGTTCAGTTCTAATTGGGTTGTATCCAGAACAAAGAGATGTGCAGTCATTTTGTGCTGATTCTTTTCTATTTTCAGTGCAGATAGTAAAGTCACAGAATGTGTTAGCACACGCTTTATGGCAGCTCGTGGAGTTTGTTCAGTGACTGAGCAAGTGATGCCTCATCTTAGTAAGACTCTGGGTACCATCATGCCTGTCTCCTGCCTCCTTCCCACTCTCGATGTTGCTTCCTCACTGCCTGAGCTGGGCGCTGTGGCCCTGACTCCTGACTGCTCCCCCTTCCTCCCAGCTCTCCCCTCCCCCGACCCCCTTGCGAGTGCTGAGCCTATGTTTTGCCCATTCTCAATGCCGCTGTGCACCATCACTGCGTCTCCCTATGTGTGGCTTCTCTTGGACTTTCTTTAGGTTATCTTCCCAGGCTTTGTTCCAGCTCAGAGCTTGTGTCTTCTGGCTCCTTCCAGTGGGTTGGGCATCCCCCTCAGGAGTGCATTCCACACTGTCATGTCGTCACCTGCTCCTGAGTCATACGCTCTGAGGACAGTGTCTGGGACACGTTGGCCCTGATGTCTCCGGCATGTGGCACAGTGCCTGGCGCATGCTACGTACTCAGTTGTCGTTTATGTGCTGAGTGTGTTTGGGGGTTCCCAGAGGAGACCCAGCCTCTTCTCTGAAGATGACGTGCCCCCTCACTGATAACCGAACCGAATGTGACCCTGGAAGTCCAGGCCTGAGGGGCTGAGTAGAGGTTGGTCACGGTCTGGCCCCCGTGTTGGGAGAGGGCTGAGCCTGGGTGGAAGAAGAAACCTTTGGTGCATTGGTGGCTATAGTTTGACAGGTCCTGTCACCTGAATTTGGGCAAATGAAATGAATTATTGAAAGCAACGGTGGATATCGTTTCATCCAGAAAAGGAAACTGAGAAACCCCGTCCTGGGAACTTTATACATGAGTACATTCTTTTCTGAAGTGGGTTGAGTTACCTGCATTTGATAGTGAATGACTTTCGGATAATGGTCGAGATGAGAACTTTGGAGTCCGCCCGTGGGCAGCTCTCGCCACACTGAGTAGCTGAAAGTTATAGGAAGAGGGCTGACGTCTGTGTGTCTTGATTTTTCTCGTGTGTGAAACGGGATTTTTCAAAAGCACCGTGAAGTTGTAGTGGTGCTAAAATGAGATGATACACGTGAACATGTACCATAGTGCTTAGTGCTTGATAAAGGCTCGATAAACACCCTAGTTCTAACAGAGAACCTGAGGTTCGGAGGATTAAGTCCTGATCACTTAGCTAGGGAGGAATGACTTAGCTCACTAATCACTTAGATAGATTTGTTCGTCTTAAAAAAATAAGGCCATTCCTGCTCTACTGGACGGTTTCCTTAGAAACCCACTGTTCGTGTACCATTGTTGACATTGGTGTTTTGAACCTTTTGACCCCTGTAGTTTGCTGCGATGAATTTAGAGATTTCCCCGTCGATAGTGGACTGCCCATATGCTGCACTGTCCGTTAACGGACATCATAGACATTTTCATGGAAATCCAAACTGGATGTTGTTGTTCCTAAATTTTTAGTTTTCAGAGGACATTCCTGGACCCGGCTGCAGAGTCCCATAAATTAAATCGAAGTCAGTCACATTTATGATGGAGTTGTTAAAAAGCTGTAAGTGTTATGAATTTATGACTCTGTGCTCACATTCAGCTGTTCACTGCTTCTGCTTCTAGGTCTTTCTATCCTGTGTGGGATAAAATTTATATTTGTGGGTGAGATCATTATAAATCTTTTATGCACCACGAGTGCAATTTTACATGTTTGCAAGCATGGAGAACTAGGCCCAAGAGATATCTACTATATTCCATGGATTATGGCTCTTGTATAACTAGCAAGGAAAGAAAATCTTTTAAACCCAAACCCAAACATTGAACTCTGTAACCAGCACCTAAACCTCACTGAAGAGAGAGTGCTTTATGATGGACCTAAACTTTGACTCTCTGGATATTGTTTTAAAATTCTCTTTTTTTTTCACATTAAAAAAACCCCCCAAAAACCTACTCTCATTGACGACCACCCTTCCAGATGTCCCTTATGGCCATCTAGCCGAGTTCAGTAAGAAGAGAGTAGAAAAAGAACAGTTTCTCTGCATTAGGATTTCATGAGTCCTATTGGAGTAGGGAACGTGAGGCCAGCACAGAGCAGCTGGTGGCCCTTTCCTCGTTATTGTTTGGAGTCTTGACCCTGAACTGGTGTGTCACTGAAGTCAAAGTGTCTAAGAAAATGCAGACATTTGGAGGAGACTTAAAAAAAAAAAGTATTATGAAAATGAAAATGGACGCTTACTTTTTGCCAAGAGACAGCTGGGAACTAGGTACCAGCCCCACTGGGTGACTTCATAAGCTCTGTGATGACAGGGTGAGGCCTCATGGCCATCCTGATGAGAACTGGGAATTAAGCCCTCTTGAATGATGTGACCAAATTAAAAGGGATAAGAGAATGTGATGAAGTATCATTAAAAGCAATTAATGAGATAGGATTTAAGATGCACAAACGTTTTGTGCTGACTTTGTGCTTTGGAGCACGAGGCTGTCAGTTTTGCTGTGTTGTCAGTAGGAAGTGATTCCGAAATTAATCCAGGCAACAAAATCATCTGGAGGAACTTTAATAAAAAAAAAATACATGTTCAGGCCCCCATCTCAGATTTGAATCAGAATTCTCAAAGCCACAGCAAATGTCTCTGTTTTTCATGAGCTCTGTGGATTAATTTTTGAGACCCAGATCATAGTTTGATGGTCTCCTTTCTATATATCCTTTTGAAAACGTGTGTCAAGTCCTTCGGGCCCATCTCTTTAGACGTAACTCTAGGTAAGCTGTGATTTCAGGGGTCCTCGCTGCCTTCTGTAGACAGAGAATTGAGCCCAGAGTGGTTTTGCTCTTGGATCTACAGCTCGTGTGGCTTACTGCAGACAGTCAAGACGTAAGCTCATGCTTCTGGCTGCCCAGTCCAGGGGTCTTTTACTAGACCTGTACTCCCACTCTGGCCTCTGAAACACTGCAGGGTGCTGCCGTGAACTTACATGGACCCTGCAGGATGTTTACATTTTTGAGTTCTGTAGGTGTCAGAGAGTGTGTGAACTACTAGCTTGAGAAAGTTCAGCCTTGACTCTGGGTCGGGCTGCACTCCTTTTAATAATATATCCTTGCAAAGTTGGGTTTCTGAAGGTTTCTAAGAAGCAACTATTGCGGGAAAATCGGTATAAAATAGGAAATAAGGGTAGAGATGTCCACTCTGAATCCAAGGATTGAGAGATTGGGATGAGCCCAGCAGGTGCACACACCCACTAGAAGTGATCATGTTAGAATGGAAAAAAAAGGTTTTTTTTTTCTTTCATTTTGTGTCTTATTTTTAAAATGGCTACTAACTTCTAGCATATAAATGCTTATAACCTAATTGCTCTGTAAGTGGACATATTGGATACTGCTTTTGGTTCAGGGACACTGTGAAAAAAGTACTGAGACACTGAAGGACATGAGGAACGAAGAAAGTTTGGGGGCTGAATCCTGCTGGCTTCCCCTTGTCACACACTACATTTTGACCTGTACATTTAAAAGCTTTGGTTATCTGCGTTTCAAGACCCAAATTGATGTCTTCTCCTTTTCTTTGGGTGTCATAGTCCTACCATTTCTTTCGGACTGCTTGCTTCCAAAAGACTATCTATAGACAGTGGTTTTTTACTTCAGCCGCAAAGTGGTGTGTTTCTGTTGAAATGAGGTTATGTTCAGAACTGCCTCATGGAGGAACAGGGTCCTGAGGGGCATGGACGTCGGGCAGTTCGTCCGTGCACAATATCGGCCTAACTGTTTGTCAGCTCCCACTGCCACTCTGTCCTGGGTTCTGTAGGCACTGGGGGCACCTCAGAACCCCCACTGACATGCAGGTATTTCTCGGCAGGCTTGTCTTGGAAACCTTGGCTGCAGCTGAAGAGTCCGGTTGGAGGAAGAGCGTGTGGTTTACCTGAAGCTTTAGGGAGAAGATGCTGTGAGGGGAACCGGCGGGAGCACGGAGGCACCTGTGGCTTCTAGGTCTGACTGGTTCTTCAGAAAACAGGGGATGACAATCACCAAGGACCTTGTGGAGAGCTCTGGTTGTTTAGCTTATCTATATTTTACCAAGTGAATCTGTTTTATCTTTTGGTCATTTTGTTTGGTAAAAACAACCCTTCCATTTGCCTATCGTTCTACCTTTCTAGAAGCTTTTCTCCCTCAGTCTCATTTGGTTCTTGCCACAACCCTCAGAGGTAGGAGTCCAGGATTACCATTCCCATTTTTAACAAATGAGGAACGTGAGGCCACGAGAGGCCAGATGCCTTGGGCTGGTTAAGGAACGAGATGCACTAGGGTGCGAGGCTTCTGGCTCTTAGTGCTCTTTCCCTGGCCACACCTTTTTGGGTTTATAAGAATTTCACAGAGGCCATTAAGAACAGTAAAAGCCAGAGGCCATCAGTGTCCTCGCTCGGGGCTGCAGTTACGCTGCAGGGTCCTCGATTCAACCCCATGTTCATCTTCCCCCTGGGTTTTGGTGCTCCTGCTGTGGCTGCAGCCACTGCTGCCTTGTGCAGATCACCTGTTGTGCTCCAGGCCCTCTGTGTCTTTTCTTGGTCCTCAAGCATGATCTTGAGATGGTCATCAGCACAGAATTCAGCTCTGCGCCTGTGTAAATCCCAACACGAGATTTCAGACCCTTTCAGTGGGGCTCCTTCCAGGAGGAGTCAGAGGGACTTGCTGCACACCTTCATCCTGTCTGGGAACCCCTGGGTCCCCCTCCCCCAGTTCCATGCCAGAGAGGTATGAAACCCAGGGAGGGGCCAGCTTGTTCTTTTGCAGGGGGGACGAGTGCCTGAAGGAAGTGTTTTTAGGACTGCGGTGCAGGGAGGACAATAAAGCCAGTCCCGCAGGGAGGAAGCGCACAGGGTGTCTCCAGGTCTCACACGGAATAAATCATTTGCAAGGGCTGTGGTTAATATTCAGTTTGAACAAGGCCCACACAGCTGGGACAGTCTGTACTTTTGATCTGCCCTTTCAGGCTTGGGTGATGCCAGGAAATTGCATTTAATGGACTGAAGGCTACAGTATAGAAAACGAGAAGGGATTGTTATAAAAACAATAGACATGGTTTCCCCCCCTGCCCTCCCCCACACCTGTTGTTCCTGTGAAGTCTGTGACTCTCCCTTCTGTGAGGGGCACCTAATTCTGGCTGGCTGGGAAGCCCGGGGACACGCCGCCCTGCCTGATCTGCTTTTGGTTAGAGACCTTTCTAGGACGGCACACACACCGAACATGTCAGAGAGCCGTGACACGTGTCACTGAGTCATCTCCACCGGGCCAGTCATTTCAGCATAGGAAGCCATGCACCTGCACCTTTTTACGGGGAAAATAACTAATTTGGGGGAAGTGTTTAGCCAGCCTTGTCAGAGTTCAATTGATTAATTTCATGCCCATGGCCACACCCAAACCCTGAGCTTGGCGTGGGTAGAAGGGACACCACAGCTGGTGCTGGAAGCTGGCTTTGCCCCTTTGTCATAGGGCTGGGGATTTGTTCCAACAGAGAGGAGAGAGGGAAAACCATCCCACGCTCACTGGATCCCCACCTGTCAGGTGGACCTAAAGAAAAGCTTCCTTCCTTCCTTTCATTCTTCCCACTGTGGAGCTGAGCGGCGGGGTGGGCTTTCCACATGACTTACAGTGCTGCGGTGGGTGCCAAAGCAGAAGGGCATCAGAAACAGCTGTTTTTGCCAGAGAGATAGAAATACTTGCTAGCTTCCTATTTCCATATGACTATGTCATTGGGGACTGACATGTTTTCAGAACAGAAACCCCCTCTTGTGATAGAAGTATTGACATTAAGTAGTTGCGCACCATCAGGGCGAGTGTGCTGATGAATGCGGACGCGGGGGCTTGTTGACTCTGTAGGAGGGATTCTGGTGTGCAGCTGCATTGGGTCTTAGGCGATCCCGTGGCCTGGAGTCATCTCCCATCATGCAGGTGGGCAACAATGCTTACCAGGCAGGTCACGGAAAGGTAGGTGTGGAGCGGAAGGGCAGTGCGTTCATAATTGGCACAGAGGCGGAATCATGTGGCCAAGGTCTTCAGTGAGAGTATGACCCTGGAGGCACAGTAGGGCGGGGAGAAGAAGACCACTCAGTAGATGAGGCGTTGATCTTTTGGCCTGGGGTAGGGACGAGCAGAGACGTGTAGTAAGAGTTGGTGGGACACGCTGTATGTTGGTGATTGTAGTTTGAGGGAGCTAGTTTTCAGTGGCCTGTGTCCTACAGTTACTTAAGTCTTTAAGTGAGGGCGTACTTGGTTATTTTCTCAGCTTCACGATTTACCTTTCGTTATAAGAACATTTGGCAAGTGGCTAACAGTCAGGACGTCACCGTCTACTTCCTACCAGTTTTCCTCTCCTGTGCTGGGTCGGATCTGCTCAGGATAGATGTGTGGAAAGATCTTTGCGGATTATCAGTGCTGTGTCGCCATCCTGGGAAAACTGAAGGGGCCTTTTCACCTCCGTCATATTCTAGTGGCGAGTATGAGACCAACCTGAAAATCTGCTTTAAAAAGTTATCATCCTAGGTAACGGGAAATGATCAAATAGCAAATAAGCATGATCTTAGCCCTTACCATAGAACCAACATGGGAACAACTGTGGTGTGAAAAAAATATATTGGACTGATGAACTTAGTCATTTTTCCCTTCCTGGGCCTCAGTTTCTGCTTATGCATCTGTGAAGGTGACTTTAACTGCTGCTACAGGTCAACCCCCTAGTGGCTTAATATAATAAAAATGTCCCATTTGCATAGAGACCCAGTGGGTGTTCTTGTTGCTTGGCAGACTTTCTGATGCTTATTAAGCTATGGAGGGTTTTTCCATATTCTATTCTAGGTCTGCCCTATCTGTCTGGTCCTTGAGCTGGTTGATGAGGAAGAGCTGAAGATTATGTGGGAAGGTACTTTGTTTTTTTTTTGTTGTTGTTGTTGTTGTTGGGTTTTTTCTTTTTTTTTCTTGGATTGTTGGTCTGCTCTTTTTTTTTTTTTTTAAGGTTTTATTTAAATTCCAGGTAGTTGACATACAGTTGTAATATTAGTTCTAGGTATAAATATAGTGGGAAGTACTTTTTAATAGACATATATCATATCTTCTTATATTTCATTGGCCAGAACTTAGTCACATGGCCATACTTAATTGCCCATGAGCCTCATTAGCGAATTGCGTTTTGTGCCAGGAAGAAGAAAAACAGATTTGGTGAACAACTAGTTAGTTCCTACTCCATCTTTAAAAATGAGGTATTGCACTATGACCTCTTAAGTTCCCTTTTGGTCTAAAATCAACCACTGCAGGAGTCCAGGATTCTTGTGCTTTATGGCCTCATGCCCTTTGCATGAACTGCTTCATGTAAGACATCCCACAGGTGATATGAAAGATGACCAGTACCTGAAGGGTGAAGAAAGCATTTCCATCAGATTAGTTCAGTGAGTCCAAAAATGTCAGTGGCTAGTAAAATATTTTTTAAAAAATTAAAAAACAAACAAAAAAACCCAGGGAGTCATGATGGAGTAGCTGGGACCATAAACAATTAGAAAATTGGATCAAATGCATGAAACCGTTCTTTGCAGACACTGGAGAACAGACTGATGTAATGGAAACAAGGTGAACCAGTAGCCTTGGATTTCCACCTCGAGGCTAGACCAGGTGTGGGGAGGGTGGTGCTTTCCAGACAGAGAGCAGTGGTGTTGACAGAGGTCAGGGCTCAGGAGGTGGCTTTGTGGAACTGCTGGTACAGGATACCAGACAGGTAGAAGCTGTGTAGAAAAAGAGTGCCAGAGATCTGCACTGTTTTCCTCTGGGTTCTCTCGCTAATTGTGAAACTGACCATACAGAATCTGAAATTCCATGTTTCCTGGCAAGAAGGACTGAGAAGACGTAAGCTGAGTAATTCCTAGAGCTGGGGCACCTGGCTGGCTCAGTTGGTAGATCATGTGACTCTTGACTGTGGGGTCCTGAGTTCTAGCCCCACATTGGGAGTAGAACTTACAAATAATAGTAATAATAATAATTATCATTATTATTTCTAGAGCTTACTTGGGACTAGGAGATATTCAGGTTCCATCCAGCCAAAGTAGACAGTCCTGGTTGGATACCTGGGACATTCAGGAGAGACGCTAATTGAACGGTGCCTTGTAGTATATAGTCGTCCTAGAGTAGGGGCATTCGAACGTGTACTTTCAGTTGTTGGCTGTAGTGTTGTGTATATGGTAATTAGATTATTTGTTGTTGGTATTATTCAGATTTTCAGTGTCTCTACTGGTACTCATGACGGCTTGCTTTTTAGTTACCGAAGAATGTATTACACTTGTCAATTGTGATTGTGGATTTATCTTTTTACTTAACTTTAATTCTGTGGATTTTTAAAATTTGTGTATTTTGAGTCTATATTATTAGGTATATTCAAATTTAGGATTGTTACATCTTCTTGTTGGGTTGATCCTGTTCTCCTTAATGGAATATATCCCTTTATCTCTGCTGTTATTAGTATGATAAGAGCAACTTTCTGTCAGTGCTCACACAGTGTATATATTTTCCATCTGTTTATTTTGAAACTTTGTGTCTATTATATTGAAGGAATGTCTCTTGTATATGGCATATATACTTATATGTACTTAGAAATAGTTGATTTTTTTGGTAAATTTAGCTTGACAGTCTTTGTATTTTACATACAGTCTGTATTTAATAAAATATCAATTATTCGGCTTTAGATCTGTTTTCTTAAATGGCTTTCGGTGGCATTTGAGCCAGCAATATATGTTGAGCCACCATATAGTTTGGGTTTGTTTATTAAAGCATTGAGTTGAACCTACGTAATATAGGAAAAAAAATTTAAAAAGGGAAAAAGTACTCTCTTTTAACAATTTAAGGGACAAAATGCACCATTATTAGATAACATTTTATCCTTGATGGTTGGTGAGTGTTTGTATTCTTGAATGTACATCCATCCCTTTGCTTTGAAGCCTGCCAGGTGGTCCCCATCACCCTGTGAGGCCTCCTCCAGGCAGGGCAGGTACCTCGTCCTCTGTCCTCACTCTCCTCTCTCTCCAGTCATTGCATCTTACTGCATTCGTTTATTTACAGGTCTCTGTGTCTCTGTGCCTCTGGAGAATGAGAGCTTCTCAGCAGGAATCATGTCCTTTTAACTCTTATGGCTCAGTCCCTGACACGTAAACAGCTCCTAATTTTTGTTGAGTAAGTGATGCATGCATGGGAAGTTTTAGATTAACCCCAGTGGCATAAGATTGGATGGTAAGGCCAGGAGTGGCCATACAAGGTCCAGAATGATCCTGAATATTCCCTTCTTTGAAGGGTTCTAAAGGGATTTGGGTTAAGCTAAGAATTGGACTGCTCTCTTTTGTTGACCCAAGCTCTCACAAGTGGGGCCTAGAATCAAGTCCCTTTTGTGATGACAGACAATTAGTTTGGGAAAGAAAATTTTCGTGAGGCTTTCCCATTATTTATCAATTTTGGGGTCTGTGAATAGCTTTGAATACAAAATTGCATGTGAAAATCATTGTGTCTGCTATTGAATAATTGACTGATCGGTCGCTCAGAGCCACTGAATGAAGGGTCCTGGGTAATTGCACCTGCGAGCTACTGATTGCACCTGCAGTTAGGCTATTGAGGGGAAGCTTTGCTGCTTCCAGTTAATTGCCCCGGCTAAAATGGAGAGTACCCTTTACGAATCTGGCCTATTATCTCATTGTAGGCCTTTGCAAATATAGGATGACCCCAGGAGTAGATGGAGAAAATACAGTTCTTTTTGCTGCACGCCAATTAATGTCAGTAATCTAGCCAACATTCCTACGGTTTTCATTTAAGCAAGAAATTTTAGTAGCCCATAATATGACTTACCTCTTCGACGTCTAGTTTTGCTGTGTTCTTATGACACATATATCCACAGGGGTTTAAATTTTAAAAAGTTTCCACGTTCATATGTACTTGTCAGAGAATCTTCTCAACGTGATTGTTGTAGTTCTTTTACTTTTTGCAAGGAATCTTAAGACCCTACTGAGAAGATTTGGCCCTTTGAGTGACTAACTCAATGCTAGAGAGTGTTTTCTGTATTCTCCCAACTCCCAAGTTGTAAAACCCTGCTCCCATCTAGTAGGTGCATTACTTCTTTTAACAAGAGTTCTATGCTAAATTTGATGGGAATTTGGGGAGATTTTTACTCTATCTGTTGAGTCTTTGTTTTTGCCTTTTTGGTGTATTTGCTGTGTGGGGGCTGCAAGCGGTGCTGCTCAGATGCCCTTGGAAAGTGGACTTGCTTCCTACTGAGGTTAGTGTGGTTGGCTGACAGCCTCCAGCCCTTAGTTTGCTCCAGATCTGCCTCAGCTTTCCAGCCGCAGGCTTGCTGATTGCTGTGCTGGGCGGTGGGAGGAGGTCCTGCCCTCGTCTGCTCAGTGTGGGACTCTCCCAAAGCCAGCCTTTGCCCTGGGGCTCCCGAGGGGGGCCTTGCTGTGTCATTTGTCACCCAGTCTGCCAGCTCCTCTGCCCAATCCTGCTTCCCACCCCGCATCCTGTCAAATAGATGTTATTCCTCAGCAAACCTTTCGTGCTCTGATCTCCATCCCAGCATCTGCTTCCTGGAGAATCCAGTTTGCAACCACTGTCAGGTAACAGTAAATTAGGAACAGCTCAGAGGATGGTATTGTATTGGCCCCAAGGCTTTGCTTCAAGAACAGTTTTCAAGGGAATCTATTTTTCTGTGAGATTATATAAGAATTGTTTCTGGGGGCGCCTGGATGGCTCAGTGGATTAAGGCCTCTGTCTTTGGCTCGGGTCATGATCTCAGGGTCCTGGGATCGAGCCCCGCATGGGGCTCTCTGTTCGGCAGGGAGCCTGCTTCCCCCTCTCTCTCTGCCTGCCTCTCTGCCTACTTGTGCTCTCTCTCTCTCTCTCTCTGTCAAATAAATAAATAAAATCTTAAAAAAAAAAATTATTTCCTCTGTGGTCATTTTTAAATTTCTTTTTTCTCTACACCTGTATCAAGTGATAAGGTATGTAAAATGATTTAGAGCAAAAGAATGCATTTTTTAAGTTTAGAACCTAAAGTTCAAATGATTTTTGTTTTGCTAATAATTATTATACTAGAACATAGCTCTAAGCAAGTGCTACAGATTGGATGAGACTTTTTATCTTTGTGTTATTATATCATCAAAGTGACATAGCTTTTATTTCATAAACTTGATTCATCTTGAATTCAACTTCTTTGGGATGCTTTTTCTTATTAACTTTTATTACAATGGTGAATAGCGTTATTTGGCAAAAATTCTAACCTTCTGTTTGCCAAAATCTGCATTGCAAATCGTGTGCCCTTTCTTCCTTAACTGTTCCCAAATTCCCACCAAACATTAATATTTGGGATCTGAGAATAAGAAACTGGAATTCTTGGGAACACCAGAGAATCCCTGAAGTTGTAAGTTGGTCTGTATTTTTCATAATGTTTCATTTATGTATTTGAAATAATAATGAGTGACCGTAATAATACATAGCAAATGATTTTTTAAAAATTTTTATATATTTTTAAAATTTTTTTATTAACATATAATGTATTACTTGTTTCAGGGGTACAGATGTGATTCATGAGTCTTACACAATTCACAGCACTCACCATAGCACATACCCTCCCCAGTGTCCATCACCCAGCCCCCCAATCCCTTACACTCCTCTCCCCTCCAGCAACCCTCAGTTTGTTTCCTGAAATTAAGAGTCTCTTATGGTTTGTCTCCCTCTCTGGTTTCATCTTGTTTCATTTTCTCCCCCTTCCCCCCTATGATCCTCTGTCTTGTTTCTCAAATTCCTCATATCAGTGAGATAATATGGTAATTGTCTTTCTCTGATTCACTTATTTCACTTAGCATAATACACTCAAGCTCCTTCCATGTGGTTGCAAATGGCAGGGTTTCATTTTTTAATGGCTGCATAGTATTCTGTTGTACGTATTTATACCATATTTACCACATCTTCTTTATCCATTCATCTATTGATGGACATCTAGGTTCTTTCCATAGTTTGGCTATTGTGGACATTGCTGCTATAAATATTCGGGTGCGTGCCCCTTCGGATCACTACATTTGTATCTTTAGGGTAAATACCCAGTAGTGCAGTTGCTGGGTTGTAGGGTAGCTCTATTCCTCTTTTTGAGGAACCTCCATACTGTTTTCCAGAGTGGCTGCATCAGCTTGCATTTCCACCAACAGTGTAGGAGGGTTCCCCTTTCTTCACACCCTTGCCAACACCTGTCCGTAGCAAGCTATTTTTTATTGTAACAGAGTTATACTAAAAGCTTCAGAAAATTTCTGTAAACAAAAGGTATCAGAAGAAGTGTATGGCTTATCATTGTTACGTACATTGTAAAAAGATTATATCTTGTGATAACATGTAAAAATGATCTCTTCCTGATAGAAATATTTGATGATATTTAGAGAAGAGAACTTTAATACAAAATATACACCAAATAAAAATCATTTAAAAATGGAAAGGTATTATTCCAATTATTTAATATTTAAAAGTTGACAAACTTAAAAGTCACATTTTAAAACATAAAAAGCAACAGTTACCCTCTGTGATATTCTTGATCTTTGTTTTATAACAAATATTCCAGACACAGACAGTTGGTGGTTTTTTTTTTTTTTTTCCCACTTTGTTTTGAGTTGGTTTAGTTATTTAGTGTCCAAAAGCAGGTACAATTTGGGCTGTAGGGCATAGGTCACTCATTTTCTTTTTTAACAATGAATATGTTTTGTCTACTTGCCATGATTTTGGTTTTGCTGTTGAAATCAATATTACTTGCTAATCAGTTTCTGATTTCATGTAATATTCCACAGCACTGACAATTTTTTTTTTCTGTTAAGAGTATTTATAAAGGACTGTAGCCTATAGTAAATATTTAAACACTAGAAAATACTAGTGAATATTATAGGGTATTATATGGATAACGTAACACTTAGATCTCTCAGAACAAGTAATAATAGCACCGTACAGAATGACATGTCAGTATCACCAATTTAAGTATTTATTTTGCTTCCCAAATTTGCTGATTCTTAGAACACGACTCATAGGTTTGGTCTAAAGTATATTCTGTGTATCAATGTATTGATATTTATTTTATCTGTGATAATTAATAGTGCACCATTAGCAGCAGTGGGGCCTGGATACACTCTTCTAACATGGCAACAGCTATGAGCGGCATCGGCTGGGGAAGTGATGAGACTTAGCTGCTCCTTGTCCTTTCCCCTGCAAGGAGCTCTTGTCCTAGTTTCCAGAAACTTTGATCTTAACCTTGGACTCCACATATGGCATTTCCTTCTCTTGTTTGACTTGAATCAGTGGCTTCCACTGAACCAATGACGTCTTGCCTGCTAACTATTTATTGCAGGAAAGTGATAATATTTATTCCCGTTTTTCTATTTTCACTGTTGACTTTCTTAGGATTTGAGGTTTAGAAAAACAGATTCTCTGAGAAAAGCAGAGAAGGAACTCCTGCATGAAAACACTGTTATCTGTAGCTGAGCAATGGAATTTGTTGGGAATTCCTCTAAAAGAGGATTGCATTTTTCTCCCTTTGTGATCTGCAATCACGGGAAGGTGTTCCTGTCAGCAGTGGATGTGTTTGTGGACAGGTGGCGTGGTGTCTTTGCATCTCTTTGTGCCCCCGTGGGAGCCATGATTAATGCTGTGCTATGGATGCCAGAGCAGCCAAGTGTGAGAGTCCTGTTCTTTGTGGTCATCCTGACTGACCAAACAGCGATCAAGAACATTGGTCTGGGAAGGGACAGAGGTCTGCAAACTGGACTGTACCAGGGACCATCGGTTTGAAGAGGGGAAGAAGCCTAGAGCAGAAACTCTCGTAGGCACTGTAGTTGAAGGGGGCAGGATTTCCCACTTTGGCCAGGGGGCACGGACTGTAGCCCGGGAGGCCCAAACCCCGGGCACCATCCCTTCATAGTCCCGCTTGTTCCACCCCCGACAGTGTCCTCCCAGCACAACAAGAGGCCGAAGGGAGCCGAGGGTCTGAAAGTCCGCTCTGAGAACCCCCTGCCAAGGCCGGGGCAGCCCCGGGGGGTGGGGAGGGCACTCCTCGTCCTCCGCCTGCCTCCTGCTCACTCTGACAAACCAGTCTGCTCCTTGAGGTCTTTGTGAAGGGCTGACAAAGAAGTATTATCTGTTGACACGATACTCACGTGTCAAGAAGAGTGGACTCTGTGACTGTCCCCACAGCACTTACTGTAGCTGCGGTGTGAAGGTCACGTGAGGTGCTTACCTGCTGGCAGACGCCGGAAGTTGTCCTGATCGCCCCGTGTGGGGATGTGTGATTTTTGCTCTTTAGGAAACTGAGTTTAGGAAACTGAGGATCTTTTAACTGAGGAAAATTTTGTCTCAGTGAGTTGGGTGAATGGAGCTCCGAAGTGGATGTTTTTCTGTGTACTTTGGGTCCTGATGTTTTTTATCACCCTCTGAAGCTGATTGTTATAGAAAGTTTATAATAGAGAAATGTAATTTTACCCGTCCAGACAGCATCCTGCTCTCATAAATTTATAAAATAAACTTATGCATAGAAGAGATGAGGTCGGTATTCACTTTAAAGTATCTTGTTGGCCTATTTATATGAAGTTATTTGAGTCAATACACTGTAATTATGAGTCACATACATGGGTTGGGTGAATAGATGTATTAGACAGTTGATTAGATTACCCCAAATATAATAAGCTAATTTGCCATATATTTTATTATAGTGATGTAGTATCAGAGGTGATGATATGTTTGTGAGCATGTAGAAAGGACATTTTTTGCTTGAAACTGGTAATTTAGTGCTCACTCAAATGCCATAAATACTGGTTTGGGCCAAGGGGAAATCATGGAATTTATCTCTGATCTAAACTGTGAGTTGAATTTTAGACCAGAAAGCATATTTAGAGGTTTTTTGTTTTTTTTTTTGAGTTCAGTCTAACTGGTCCTTTCTATTAGTCTGCCCTGGCTGTGCCCTCCCTAAGTGATGGCAAGTCTCCAGACCAGTGCTAGGGAAGCCCAGCCTGGTTCTCGCTCTGTGGTGCCAGGCACACTGCCTCGCCTCCCTGGGCCTGCTTCTGGTGTTTGCATGTGTCGGGATTCCCTCCGTTTCAGAAATCTTGTCATTCTGTGATCTGAATTACAGCCTTGAGCAAACCTGCGATTCTCTAGACAGTAAACTTTAATGATCCCAAGCCTGTCCCACACAATGCTGACGATGTTACGGGGGAAGGAAGAGATAGACTGGACTAGTCCTGTGCCAGGCTGACTCGGGGTCCCTTTTCATTTGAGGCACGTCTGTGTAAATTATTGCTCAGACAGTTACCAGTATGTTTTCTAAACAGCTTGTAGACGCTGAGCAGCCCTGTGGTTTGCACCTTGTTTTTCCTGGTCCACGGGGAGCCTCATAAACAGAGGCCCCTGGAATGGACACCTGCAGTGGCTTCCTCTCGGCCTCGGCTGTTTCCTGAGGCAGAAGAGCAGTGGCGGGCTCTTGGCAGGAGTTATGCCTCCCTCCTCTTCCTATTCTCTCCTGCAGACAGTGGTGTTCTTTGTAATGGGGTGTGAGCCAGGGCAGGGTGGGGCGGTCGGCTGGACTGGGGATGCCGTCAATCTCTGGGGTCCACGGGAGAGGACTCAAAATAGAACAGCGAGTGTTTTCCTTTTTTCTCCAAAAGTCCATTTGTTTCAGGCCAAAACTAGTTAGGGATTTTTTAAAAAGAGTATCTGTGAAGTGCAGTAGTTTCTAAGTGACTATATAGAACCGCTAATTCATCCATTCATTCATTTACTTGGTGCGTATTTACTGAACATCTGCTAAGTGCCAGACCCTCCACGCAGTGATGACTGAGGTTCACAAGAGAGGCCCAGCCCTGCTGTGGTTGGTAATTTTAAATGTCAGTGTGGCTGGGCCATCTTACCCAGATACTGGGCAAACACCAGTCTAGATGCTGCTGCAAAGGTTTTTTTCAGATGAGGTCATTTAAATAAGTAGACTTTGAGTCACACAGATTATCCTCCATAATGTGGGTGGGCCTCACCCAATCAGTGGAAGGCCTTAAGATAAAATGATTAGTCTTCTCTGAAGAAAAGGGAATTCTGCCTCCAGACTTGCAACATCATCTTCGACCTGTGACGTCAGCTCTTGGCTGAGTCTCCAGCCAAGATGTGTGCGTCCACCTGGACTGCTGAGTCCTTCTTGATAATTAAAACAATGGCAGTCGTAGTTACAAGAGCTAATGTTAATTGAGCACTTACTCTCTGCCACGCGGGCTCTGGGAGCTTTACACCTGTTGACTCATTTAATCTTACAAAGTGTACAAGTTGTTATCATCCCCTCTAATGGGTGAGGAAATGGATCGGTGAAGTGACTTCTCCAGCTTGTAAATGGCGGAGTTTAAATGGGATTAAAGTGTGAGGTGCCAGGCTGCTGCCTTTTAACGGCCGCCTGCCTGTCCCTGGTGCTCCTGCTGCCTCTGCTCCCATAGCCACATGGCCCCTTGGGCCTGCTGCCCTGCCGTGTCCATGTCCTCTCCTGATCCCGCGAAATAGGAAGGACTGCGGCTGCCATTCTCCTCTCACTAGTGAAGACACTGAGGCTCAAAGAGTTTGCATGGCCACCGCCAGGTCCCGGGGCTGCTCGGCACTGTCAGTGCTCTGCTTCCCAGCCCTGGGCGGGTCTGGTCTTTGCTGCTGCGTACCTGTCCCTCCGAGGCTCGCTGTACTCGGTGAGCTTGGAGAATGGTCAGTGTTCTTAGCCCCTCATCCCCCCAGGTCCCGGTGCTGCGGGAAGGAGGCAGAAGTGCCCCCGCCGGAGACCTTGCCTCCCCGTGTCTTCTGAGGCTGTGCCCACCGGGTCTCCCTTCTGGAGAATCTCATTTTCTTCTCCAGCTGCACGGTTTCCCTTGGTCCATGGGTTCAGCTGAAATTCATCCCTCTAGAACCTTCCTTGCTGGCCCCTCCCTCTGTTCTTTTCTTCCACGCTTTTCTCAGCCCTGTGCCCTATTCAGTAATTGACTTTTGGCACAATATTCTTGTACTTTGATACTTTAAAAACTTCAGGTACTGTGAGTTCCCTTTCATTCCACGAAGCCTCTTGAGGTTTTTTTTTTTATGGCTTCCTGCGGTTGAGCCCAAACCTGGCACACGGGGTGTGGAGTTTGTGTTTGTTGATTGGATGTGATTTAATATGATTGAAAACGTGGGTCAGTCAAATTGGAAGTGACCCAGTCACCTAACAGTGTTTCAGAGGGAGGCGGGTCGGGCAGCCTGCAGAGCCTGGCAGGTCCCCTGGTGGGAATCCTTCCAGGCCCCTGCCGTGGCGTCCTGGAATTCTTGTCCAGAGCACACGAGGAATTTTAGTGGGTGTAATAATGACCCCATGATTCAGAGGTTCGGCTTGAACACAAGTAATTTCCTCAATTCAGTTCCCCACCAGGGAGCATTTCCTGGTGAGAACTCAGAGTGTGTTTTATAACATGTCTCTTAATTTGGGCACTTCTTAATTCAAGCCCTGTTCAGGCAGCCTGAGCGCACAGCACCTCTCTCTGACCAGCCTGACTGCAGTGGCCACGGCATTTCTTGCACAGAACTGTAGAAAGGGGCAAAACAGGTCATTGCTACCCAGAGTTGGAAGGTGCACTGGGGCCGGAGGCCTGGATGGCGTATGTCTGGGGCAGAGCACATGAGCACGGGACGCACAGGCCACAGTCACTAACCCTCATTCTTGGGGAAGTTGGGTGGGATTTGAGAAGTAAGGGAATTAAAGAGCCACCAGTGTCCCATGACCTTGTATAGTTCGGCTGCCCTGAGACCCTGGGGCCCTCATTCTAGACCTTTCAGAACTTGTATCGGTGAGTTCATAATCTGGAATTGGTTCTAGATGTCGTCAAAGTCGAAGCCTTTATGTCAGATAAGGGGACAGAAGAGAATGGACCGGCCTCTTCCTGATGGGGACAGCATGGCGGTCTCTTCTCTTCTCCCTCCCAGCCCTGAGCTCCTGCCACTGCCCCAATGAGAGGCCAGTCCCGGGACATCGCTTGGCATCACAGGAGCCAACCCTGAGTGCAGATCCAGCAGGATGTTTATAGCTTTGCCCTCAGTGGCCTAAAGCCCTGCGGGGAGGACGGAGAACGTTCCTGAGACCTGTGGTAGCGACCCACGTTTGTCAGGGTGATGTCAGCGTTTATGGAGCGCTTTGGAAGGTACCGAGTGATTTTCTGACACATTATCTCATTTAATACTTGTAAAATTCTCTGATAGCATTATTGATATTTCGTTTTCTATGTAGGCAGGGGTGCGTCTTCCAGGCATTCAGGCCGTGGAAATTGTGCAGGCATTCCCTTATCTGTTATGCATCAAGGACCAAGTGGGAAGGTACTGTGGGAACCACCGAGGAGATACTCGGGGTCCTTTCCTTCAAGGGCTAATGGTCCACATGGTGCATTGGGAGATTGATTCCAGTTAATAGGCAGGAAGGCTTCTTTGAAGAAGCAAATGGCTCCGTTCTCAATGAGTAGGCAGGCTCTGGCTCGAGATGGGGGAGGGACAGGGAACCCCGGAGGTAGAGGGTGCAGAGTGAGCAGGGCACAGGGGTGGCGGCGGCACGGGGGCTCCTGACCTGTCTGCCCCTTTCCTTCCATTTGTGGGAGGGGGGGCTCGTGCTCCATGTTGAGCAGGATGCACTGCCCAAAGCAAGAGCGGCGTCGGAGCGCTGGGAGGTACCTCGAATCGTCTGTTTCTCTCCTCACGCTCTTCCTCCTCCCTCGGAGCCCCTCACCCGCTCATCCTGTTCAGTCTCCGTGACAGGGCCCGGGCGGTCTGCAGCATCTGGGCCTTCTGTCCGGCTCCAGGTTGGGCGAAGCACTGGTCTCCCGCTCCCCCCTGGAGTGGACAGCTTCCCCTCTTCCTGATCTGGATTTTGCCAGTGACGCAGTTAAGGTGCAGCGGGGTCAGAAAGGTTGGCCTGAGCGAAACTCGTTTAGGTAGAGACAGAGCATAGGAAGTAGGTGGAGACAGGTATTCCAGCCTGAGTTGTCACCTCGGCATCTTACCGGTGCCGGGTCCCAGTGTGCGTTTGAAGGCAGGGGCTGTGCAAAACGCAGTTAGGGAGAGTGAGCAAAACACAACACGGCACCTGTGGCCTTGGCGTCAGACATAGCTGAGCTCGGATTCTGGTCCTCTTGCTTATTAAGAGGAGACTGCAGGGAACTCACTAGTTTAGCTTCGTTTCCTACCTCACGAGTTCTTCGGAGCAGAGTGCCCGGCCCACAGGCCCATAAATAGATCTATTCTCACACCGACGGGCTGGCGTCTGTTTCTGCTGCATCATGACTTTGTATTTCTGGGTGCTTCCAGACTGTGACCCAAACCAGCATCTGAACTGTGCTTGAAGTTCTGTGGGGAGTCTCAGAGCCGGCTGTGTCTGCTGTGCCGGCTGTTGGCCCGAGTGTGACAGCGTTAAATATAACATCTGATGATTTCGAAAGAGCCTGGCGAAGAGGCAGCGTCTGCCAGCGTCGCAGCCTTTGGCGTCTCATCTGCCCGCCGTCCTGCCTGCCTTGCTGTGGTGGCCGGCCGACCACTTGGCCTGAGCCCCCTCATCTGTGAAGCCAGAGTGCCGGAGGGGACCTTGGAGAGGCTCCCAGCTCCAGAATGGTGTGATTCTCTGGCACGGGAGCAGGGGGCAGAGACCCAGACTCTGGTTGCTGTCCCTCTCCATGTCGCAGGCTCAAGCGCCATCGCTCCCCGGAGGCGTGGAGGAAGCACGTGCTGGCTCAGAGTCACTGTGTGCACCTGTGGGGAGGATTCGAGGTATCAGGCCCAGGAGCAGGCCTGGAGGGGCAGGGGGGCCGCGGCAGGACGGAAACCACAGGAGGTCCCAGCCGCCCAAGCCCGCACTCGCTGGGGGCACCGTGGCAGCCCCCACATTGCTGGGGCTGTTTCTCTGGGAGCTGGTATACCCGGGACCCGTGATTCCTGGTCTGGGTTCCTGGCTGCTGCCGGGCATTCTGTGCGGGGCGGTGCACGGGCGTAGGCTGAAGGGCATCTTACTTCCCTGGGAGACAATTCTGAGCAAGCTCAGCGGACCAGGGCGAGTCCCATGTATGTGTTCAGGGCTGAAATAAGTAAGATGATGCCTATGCCCAGCCTCAGGAGAAACAGACAGAGATACCTTGCTGATTACCAAGTGCTTTTTTCTGAAAACGATGCTTCTGCAGTTGCCTTTCAAGGAGCCATTGGCGGGCCACCGGGGGCCCGCGGAACGGCCTGTGTGCTGTGCTGCCCGGCTCAGCCTACCAAGGCGTCTTGCAGAGCCAACTTCCCCAGGGCCCTGAGTTGCTGAAGTAACGAGATGAACCCTCCATGCTCTCCTCGTTGTGACCACCCCCCATGTCCTTGCTGTCCTTGTACGATGTTGTCACCTGACTGCAGACAAGCATTTACCCAGCACTCACCACCAGCGAGACCCTCGATCAGGACTCTTGGCTTTCGCGGTCGGCCCCTTTCGCGTTGCTTTCCATTCAGTTCTGCAGCGAGTTTCAGTTCTGAGAGGGCAGACACTTGTCTTTGTATCACCTCCACAGTACGCAGCCCGAGGGGTTCATTAGGTATTAGTGTTTAAAGAAAATGATAACAAAGTGACCACACTGAACTAAAAAAACTAAACCCCGTAGTGATACATAAGTGATGAGAAGTTTCACCCAAGAGAAATAAGCTTTATTTCTAATTGGGAAAATGGCATAATGGCCATGGCACGTGCTTGTCTCCTCTGACAATTGTACCAGTCCTTCAAGATATGTAGTATTATCCCATTTTAAGGTTGAGTAACCCAAGTCCTGCCCAGAGCAATAAACATAGTAGACTGTGATGTGAGTTACGGT
>CM053610.1:112876347-112946037 GCA_028646535.1 Procyon lotor
CGGTCTTAATAGTAGCTATGTAATGTCTTAAAATCATGTAGACTGATTCCTCCCACTGTATATTTATTTTAAAAATTATTTTAGTTACTGGGCTTCTTTTGCCTTTTCATGTACAACTTAGAGTAATCTTGTCTATATCTAAAAAAAAAACCTCTCACTAGGATTTTGATTACAATTACTTTTAAAAGTATTTAGGGTAAATCACTTTAAAGTAAGTAAGGATGTCAATTTGGGGTTATTTGGCATGTTTATGTTGAGTCTTCTAATCCATGAACATGGTATGGTCCTCTTTTTATTTACATGTTCTCTGTTTTCTTTCATTAGTGTTTTGTAACTGTTAGCCTAAAAGCTCTCTAAAAGCTCTCTCTACTTATACCTAAGTAGTTCTTTTTTTTTGAGCAATGGTAAATAGTATTGTATTTTAACTTCAGTGTCCACAGGTTCATTGAGAATTTACAGAAATATAATTGATTATTTAATACTTGTCTAATATCCTGTGACCTTGCTGAACTAAACTTAAGCTAGGAATTTTTGAAGATTCCTTGGAAGTTTCTGCATAGTTAATCATGATATCTGCAAATAGGGATGGTTTTATTTCTTCCTCTCTGATCTGTGTGCCTTTTATTTCTTTTTCTTGCCTTATTGCATTGGCTAGATCTTTTGGCACCATGTTGAATGAGAGTGGTGAGAGTGGACGTCCTTGCTTAGTTCCCAGTCTTAGGGAAACACATTTGGTTTTTGACCACTAGATACAATGTAAGCTGTAGGTTTTTTGTAGACATTCTTTATCAAGTTGAGTAAGTTTCCCTCTATTCCTATTTTTCTGAGAAATTTTACTTTGAATCAGTGTTGAGTTGTGTTAAAAAAATTGTTTCCATCAAGTGATACAATCTTGGGATTTTTCTTCTTTAGATTGTTAATATGGCAGATTACACTGATTGATTTTCAGTGTTGAGCCAGCCTTGCATACTGGAATAAACCACACTTGGGTATGGTATATAATTCTTTTTATATTTTAATTAATTCTATTTGCTTGCATTTTGTTAAGAATTTTTGCATCTATATTCATGAGGAATATTGATCTGTATTTTATTACTTTTCTTTCTTTAGTTTTGGTATCAGGATAATGAGAATAGCTTCATAAATGAATTGGGGAGTATTCCCTCCTCTTCTGTTTTCCGAAGGAGACTTTATAGAACTTTTCTGAGAAAGTTATAAAGTGTTCTTTATTATTATTATTACTTTTATTATGTTAGTCACCATACAGTATATCATTAGTTTTTGATGAGTGTTCCATGATTCCTTGTTTGCATATAACACCCAGTGCTTCATGCAGTCTGTTCTTTAAATATTTGTTAGAATTTTCTGGTGAAACTCTCTGGCTTTGGAGATTTCTGCTTTGGAGACTTTATTTTATTTTTTATTTTTATTTTTTAGAGAGAAAGCGAGATTTGGGGGAGTAGGGTCAGGGAGAGAGGGAGACAGAGAATCCGAAGCACATTTCCTGATGAGCTCAGAGCCCAATGCAGAGCTCCATCTCATGACCCTGAGATCATGACCTGAGCTGAAATTAAGAGTTAGACACTTAACTGACTGAGTCACTCAGGTGCCTCTATTTTGGGGATCTTAAAAAACACACATTTAATTTCCTTAATAGTTATAGTGCTATTCAAATAATTTAATCAGTCTCCAGTAAACTGTAGTTGTGATTTTTTGAGTAATTGGTCCATTTCATTTGAAGTGAAGTGTGGAAATCTCACTTCCTTTTACCCTTTCCCATTAACAATATAGTTGTTTTAATTGTTTCTTCTGCATATGTATATAAGTATATCAGATAGTGTTCTAATTTTTGCTTCAACTGTCAATCATAAATTAGGAAACTTAAGCAGAATGAGAAATGCATTGTTTTTGCTTGTGTTTTCACTCTTTCTCTATATTGTTCTTTCTTCCTTTCTGATGTCCCAAGATTCCTTCTTTTATCATTATCTTTCTGTTCAGAGAAACTTCTTTAACCCTTCTTTCAGAGTATATTTGCTGGTTATAGATTCTCTTAGTTCCCTTCCTCTGAGAATGCCTGATTTCTTTTTATTTCCTGAAGGAAATTTTTGCCCAAATAAAGGGTTCTGGATTGACAATTCCTTTTCTCCCCCTGCATCATTCGAAGAGTATCGTATCACTTCTTTCTGGCCTCTGTGGTTTCTGACCACAAGTCCACTGCCATTCACATTGTTTGTCCCTGTAGGTGAAGTGTTGTTTCTCTCTTACAGCTTTCAAGACTTTTTTCTTTGTCTTTAGTTTTGAGACCTTGACTATGATGTGTCTTGATGTGGATTTCTTTGGGTTTATTGTGTTTGAGGTTTGCTCAGTTTTTTGAATCTGTATGTTTATGGTTTTTTTTTTAATCAAATTTAGGGATTTTATTATTTCTTAAAGTCATTATTTCTTTGAGTGCCATGTCAACTTTACCTTCTCTGTTTTCTCTCCCAAGATTCTGATGATCTGAATATTGGATCTTCTGTTACAGGCCCATAGATCTGTAAGGCTCTGTTCATTTTTTTCCCCCCAGTCTATTTTTGCCTTGGTGTTCAAATTGGGTAATTCATTTTGTTTTGACTTCAAGTTCACATGTTCTTTCTACTTTGTCTTCTATTCACTGATATGTTAATTTCAGTTACTATATTTTTCAGTTCTATAATTTAAAGTATTTTAAGATAATAATTATAGGTACATTTTTTTGAAATAGCATGATTGTAAACAGTCAAGAGACATTCTGGAAACCTTGTGAGGAGGCCCCTGGACCAGTCAGATGGGCTATACGTTCATTCAGGTTTCTTAGGGGATGCAATTCTGGCACATTAGATTATTCAAATATGATTTTTGCAATCTACTGTCCACTTTCAGGTATGTTCAGAGAGGATTATGTGATTTTTACAATAATTGTTCTCAAGTGGGAAGACATTTAAAAACACCCTTGCCAGCCTGTGTGTCTCTGGTTACCTATATTGGACACATAAGGTTAGTCATTTCTTCCAGTTATTCCCCCGAATAAATCAAGGTCATCAATCCTTTTCTCTCCAGGTTTAGTCAGTTACCTTTGCTGATTCTTAGATGTGGAAGATCTTAGAGATGTAACAGTTGGGTTCAGTGGCATCTGGGATGACTTTGGTGTAGCCAGGACTGCCATGGTCTACACAGGGAGCAGCCAGGGCAGTCCCACAGGGCAAAGTCCCACATCTTTGCCCAAACCCTCCCCACTCTTTAGCATGAGTGGCTCTCCCCGACTTCCCAGTGGCTGAGTTCTGGGTTTCTTTCCCTAACTCCTGGTGCAGCACCCTTGAGGCCACCACGTCTTGAGCTTAGTGTACAATTTCTCCCTCCTTAATAACTTTGAGGCAAAGCAAAGGTGGATTTCATTGCATGGTATCGACATACACCAGTCATATACCTGTGTGAACCAAATTGGAAATGGAGACTAAAAATACACTTCTAGGATAAGACCAGGATGGCAATTGGAAGGAACGGCTCTAAAGAGGAACTTGGCTTTGAACTAGTTTCTGCTCCTTTATTTTGTGATGGTGCAATATATCTCTCTCGTAATGGTATGAGGATTAAATGAGAGAGTGCAAGGTCTGGTACTTGGTGCTTGATGATGCGTCACTGTTGCCTCCTTGAGAACTTCATTGTTCACCTGACACGTTTTGTGGGATATACTAATACATAAGAGAGCACATCTGACTGATCCAGGGACCTTTGTACAAACGGGCCTTGTCACAGGTGTCTCTTGGCTTTTTATGGTCATGATTAAAAAAAAATATATATGAACCTGTCATTATTGTGAATAATAATATAAATAAAATAGGCACAAAGTTTATTCAGTAATTGTGTCTTAATCCATTTGTGGGTCAGATTATTTTTTAAGCTATAAATCCATAAGTTGATAGAATATAAATAACAGATCTTTAAATAACATATTTTCTTAAAGATTTTATTTATTTATTTTACAGAGAGAGAGAGAGAGGGAGAGAGATCACAAGTAGGCAGAGAGGCAGGCAGAGAGAGAGGGGGAAGCAGGCTCCCCACTGAGCAGAGAGCCCGATGTGGGGCTCGAGCCCAGGACCTTGAGATCATGACCTGAGCCCAAGGCAGAGGCTTTAACCCACTGAGCCACCCAAGTGCCCCAAATAACAGATTTTTAAAGTTATCAAGAGCCTTAGTCTTTTAACTTTAGCCATCTCTCACTTGAGGCAGAAATGCCTCTGCGGTGTTTCAGGCACTGCTTGAATATGCTATTCATTTGTTCATTCATCCATACATTCAGCAAGTATTTATTGTGCATATACTATTTTTTAAAGATTTACTTATTTTAGAGAGAGAGAGCATATGAGTGTGCATGAGTTGGGGGGGCAGAGAGTGAGGGAGAGAGAGAATCTTAAGCAGGCTCCACTCCTGGTGTGGAGCCTGTTGTGGGACTCAATCTCACGACACTGAGATCATGACCTGAGCTGAAATTAATAGTTGGAAGCTTAATCGACTGAGCCACCCAAGCGTCCCTGTGCATATAGTGTTTTTGATGTGCTTTGTTAGGTACTGGGTAAAATGGTCTTTAAGAACTTGAAAATCTAGTGGAAGAGAGAGGTAAAGCAGTAGGTACTTGCATGAAATGCTGCTGTATCCATTTCTAAATGTGTGTTTATTCTATACCAGGAACTGTTCTGTGTGCCTTACACGTGTGGACTTGCTTGATCCTTCCAACAAACTAAAGTGGAGCCCTTAGAGAAATGTGTCCAGATCATTCCTCTTTTACAGCAAAGGAAGGATAAGACTCTGTCACTAACAAAAAGCGGACTCCAAATGAGGCAGTCTAAATCTAGAATCTAAGAATTTTTTTTCTTTCGAGGGTGCCGTGGAAGGTGCTGGGACATAGTGGAGAAGCACCTCATGCGGGGCAGGGGGTGGTCAAGACTTGTTTTGCATGAAGGGGTGTCTGGGAACTGGGCACGGGGCGCTCACCGATCTGGGAACTGGGCACGGGGCCCTCACCGTTTCTGGAGACAGGCCATTTACTTTGGATAGTTCTTGAATGTATTCCTGAGAAATAAGCAAATACAAATCTAAACCCTTCTAAATGTTACAAAGGAGGGAGGAAGGGAGTGGGAGTGAGTAGCGCAGGGACCAGGAGTCTGTGGGGGAGACAAGAGAGCCGTCAGCGGGAAGCAGGGAGGGCTTTTTCTCATTTTCGTGACCACCATTGACACGTGTCCCAGCGCTTCTCCATTTCTTCAGGTCACCATGATCCGTGCCCTCTGCCCACCAGCCTCATACAGGCTTTCTCTCCTCCCGAGACACTCGTGCTCAGTGTTATATCTGGGGGGAGGGTAAGTCCTGACCTCTAGATTGTTTTTACCCTCCATTCCATGTTCTTATATAACCTTTCATCGATCCTATCACATCTGTAGTTAGGTAATTATTTGGGTGATTATCTGAGTACTTGTTAAGTATCCATCCCTTTTCCCCGATTGTGGCTCCGTGAAGACAAGGGTAGTCTCCTTTTTCCACTCTTATCCACTTGGTACCTAGTGTAGTGCAAGGTCAAACCAAGTACCTGTTAAGGATTGAATTGTGTCCCCCTTCCCCCCAAAAAGATAGGTTAGAGTCCCAAACCCTGGTACTTAGAATGTGACCTTATTTGGAGATGAGGAGATGAGGTCTTTTCCGAGGGACCCAAGTGAAGATGAGATCATTAGGGTGAGCCCTGGCCCAATAGGACTGCACGCAGAGGGAGAGCCCCGCATGAGAAGCAGGCCGAGCTCTATAACCCAAGGAACACAGAGGATTGCTGGAAAACCACTCGAAGCTGGAACACCACTGGAAGGGGGGGAATGGAGCAGGGTCTCCCTCACAGCAGTAGCTGGAACACCACTGGGAGGGGGGAATGGAGCAGGGTCTCCCTCACAGCAGTAGCTGGAACACCACTGGGAGGGGGGAATGGAGCAGGGTCTCCCTCACAGCAGTAGCTGGTTCAGAAGGAGCCAACCCTGTGGACACTTTGATCTTGGGCTTCAGGCCTCCAGACCTGTGAGAGAATGAACGTCTGTTGTTTATGTGGTGCTTTGTTATGACCCCTGAGGAACTAATGCAGTGCCTCATCGATGTCACTTGAGTGCGGGAAGGAAGAAATAGTGCACGGAATCACACGGCCCTTTCCCTTACTTGGAATAAGGGCTCCGTCAGTGTTTGTTGCTAATACGATCTTTAACATGTGCCACTTCTTATTTGTTTTTGGTTTTGTTTTTTGGTTGTATTTCTTATTAATTTCAAAACTAGAAGCATTTAGCTCTTTGTATAGGTCTCAAAAAACCCAAAATGACATTTTAACCTCCCAAATATTGTGGTTATTCTTCACCCTGTGAGTCTTTGACCTGAGAAAGAGGAGTGGGATAGAGACCATGTGCAACACTAGCTAGAAGCATAAAATTTCAAAAATCACATATTGTGAAACCAGCATTAAATCGTAAGGGAAAAATGTGAGTCATCCATGCATTTGTGATGATCTTGTCATGCACGGATTGGTACCTGGCAGGCTTCGTTTTCTCTAGGATTTCTGCCACCAACTGTCACTACATACTTTTCAATTTGCACAATCTCGTCACTGCCAAGAACGAAGTACCTCTCTGCGACTTGTAATTACAGAACTGCTCCTGTTGCCCCCTCCCCAAATCCCTAGAGGTTAAATTTGCACATTCTGACAAAGTAATTTCTTGATTTTGTTTTCCATATTGAATCATTGAAGGTTTTCCGAACGAGCTTCATTGTAAACAATGAGTTGTCAACTTTGAAAAGTACTTCCGCCTCTGACAATTTCATTGTTCTCTTGGTTTCCAGGCTTTTCGCCTTTTATGAAATACAATGCTTTCTCTAGATCTTGTCTAAATGTAGGTGTAAAAACAGTGGACTGGTTTAAATGCTAAAGAGCTAAGCCTAATTAGAAGGCAAATGTGATTTTTGCAAATATGTGCAAAAGCTTTCTCAAAGATAGCTCGGGTTCCTCAGGTGCCCTGTT
This sequence comes from Procyon lotor, assembly GCA_028646535.1. Lineage (NCBI taxonomy): Eukaryota > Metazoa > Chordata > Mammalia > Carnivora > Procyonidae > Procyon > Procyon lotor. The sequence goes on from CM053610.1 coordinate 112,883,408, forward strand.
TGGCTCGAGACTGATGTCCCAGGAAGCAGAATGCAGAGGAAGGGCAGGGATTCTCTGGAATGCTACCTGGGCACTTAACCTCCACTATAGATATCATTTCCTTATCGGACCTTTGGCCAACTGCCTGTGTACTTGGCTGCATTGGGATTATGCCACTCTGTGAACCATAATGGAGCCCCAGAGCCCTGGAATCCATGTAGCCTCTGTGTGGTCACCTCTTGTCCAAGGTGGGCCTCCTACCTGTCCTCTTCACCCCCTGCTATGCACCACCAAGTTCTGCCGCTTGCTGTGTTCTGTCTCTTTGGGCTCTCCCTGTTGCTTTTCTCTGACTCCCTTCTCACAGCCTATAAACACATTAAATTATGCTGTCCTTAACCTAATCAAAACAGAACAAAATCCTTCTGCTCAAGGTAGGACCCTCCTCTCTCCCATCTCCTTTCTTGTAAAAACCTGGAAAGTCTTTCTAACCGTCTTGTCTTCATTCTTGTCCTTCTGTTCACTTCCGCCTGCTGCACTGTGGCCTTACTGTTCCTGCTCTTATTAAGGAAACCACTAGTTTCCTAGACCAGGAGGCTTCTCGTCCTCATCTCACTTGACCATGGAATTTATCCGTGGAGTCGGGGGAGCCATGTGCTGAGCTAAAACCAGAGGGTGGGAGAAATAGAGAGCAGGGGAAAATGGTTGGAGGAGGTCAACCAGCAGGCTCTGCCTTTCTGATAATTGTCCTCTTGAGTGAACCAACTTTCTCCTTTTCCCTTTAATTTCACCTTTATTGGCGTTTATTTTAGGATTTGCCTATCCTTCTCTTTCTCATATCTTTCTCTTTCCCTTCTGTCATCTTGTCCTCTCTACTTTTATGTTTTTATGGACAGTGTCACCATTTTCCCCACCTTCCAAGTACTGGCTTCCTACCTTGACTTCTAGTCCTCTCTCTTCAGCAAGAGCCTGTTTGCTGAACTCCAAACTGAATTTCCAAAGTGCGCACTGGACATGACCTCAGAGAAGTATTATAAGCACTTAACATATCACAAGGGGAACTTTTATAATGTATTCCAAATTGCTTCTCTCCTTCTATTCTATACTTTAGCAAATGCAGGAACCCCTGTCTCCAGTGCTCGGCTGGAATCTTGGGTCTTTCCCTGATTTCCCCACCATTGCATTTCTCATGTCCAGAGTTATCAAATGTGGTCAGTCCTCCCTTGTACATAACTCAGATTTCTTGTTCCTTTTCCATTTGTTCTGCAGTAATTTGGGGTCTTCCCTTAGCATCTCTAATGCCTGTTAACTAAAATGTAGCCCAGTACTTTTTTTTTCTTAAAGTGCAAATCACCTGGAGATCTTTTTAAAGTGTGGATTTTGAAGGTCTGTGGTGGGACATGAGATTCTGCATTTCCGGTAAGTTCCCAGGTGATGTTGCTGCTGCTGGCCCTGGGCCACACCTTGAGTAGCAGTGGTGCTGACAAGTAATACCTTTCCTCAGGTGCTGCTCCCTTTGTCTTTTTACTCCCTCGCTCTCCCATTCCCCACTCTGACCACAGCACCTCCCTGCTTCCACGGGTCATTCTTTGCAATGTTGGGCTTTCAATTTGCACAATCTCGTCACTGCCAAGAACGAAGTACCTCTCTGCGACTTGTAATTACAGAACTGCTCCTGTTGCCCCCTCCCCAAATCCCTAGAGGTTAAATTCTTGTTCCTTTCCCATTTGTTCTGCAGTACATTTCATAGACCTTCTAATTTCTTAAAGCACGAATATGATGATATCGTTATCCTGTTTAAAAAGCTTTAATGGGGATTTCGTTGTCCTCAGGACAAAGTACGAGCTCCATGGTGAATATGTAGGATGATTTTAATGATCTGAAATCTACCTGCTTTTTATTCTCCCCTGGTGTCTTAAGTCACGGAATATTTACGTGCTTTTTTTGTTGTTATTGTTAGAGAAAGAGACTAAAGAATCTGTTGGATCCTCCAAGTGGTCTTTAATCCTGGAAAGGGAAATAACTACTGTCCTTCCGTGAAGAAATTTGGTAGGTGAGCTCATGAGACAGAGATGACTGCAAAGACTAGACTAGACCTTGGAGCCTGGGAGCCCCAGTCCAGTGCTGTTTGCACTGAGCCCTACACCACCCCTTGCTAGTGGGGTGAGGTCAGGGTCAGAATGAGATGTGGCCGTGAGGAAGTGTGGTCGCTTAGAGCCACAACTACACAGCAGTACGCCCTCACTCCTCCCGTGTGTCCTTGCTGGGGGACGCTTTACTGTGCTGTGTGCCGATGAGGAGAACCAGGAAAGAGAGAAGTTCTGACAGCATGGACTGTGTGGTGGCTGGAAGTGTCGAGTGTCCTTTCAGCCCTAGATGAAGGCACCTGGCCACTGAGCCCTGGGGCAGGGACAGGAGGGCTGGGAGACCTTTCCAAGGAGTCCCGTGATGGCTCTTTCCCAGTATCTGCCCAATAACTGTATTGGTGGAAGTGGCAGGAAGCAGGCTCCTGCCCAGTAGAACTGCCCAGATGGGATGGGCCGCTCGGTGGTGCGGGAGGTGTTTGCCCAGCAGCGTGTTCATGACTGTGTTGCGTGACTTCTGTGGATGTGACTCCTTCATGGCTCAGGAGGTTGGCTCAGAAGCCTTGTCATGGGTGCTCACCTAGGGGACACTTCTCTGGTCACAGATGTAGGGGAGTAGACGTGATCAGTGGCAGTCATTATCAGGAGAGGTAATTTTAGTCTCGTTGCCTCTGCCAAATCTGCTCTGAATGGTGACTGTTCATTCTCTTGGAATTGCCTAGAATGTTTTGTGCCTCATTCATTTCATAGACTAAACCAGAGTTTGTCAGAAATTTTCTATAAAGGGCCAGATAGTAAATTTTCAGCTTTGCGGGCTGTAAGGTGTCTGCCTTGACTACTCAACTGCTATTGTAGCGTGAAGGCAAACGGTAGACAGTCTGTAAGTGAATAGGTGTGGCGGGGTGCCAAAAAAAGTTTTATTTACAAAAACAGACAGCAGGCCCAGTTTGTCCCCGCAGATTAAACAATCCTATAGAACAAACCGACTTTGTGTGTAATTTGATACATTGGTTGAGAAACAGAAAATGGATTTAGCGTATGTGGATTGGATTCCTGTGATGTGCCTGTGACCATGTGGATCAGTTTGTGTGATCTTTTAGAAGATTTCCACGGGAGGGCTAGTTTTAGTTTTGGGGAGTATATGGAAGCATGACCTGTGAAGATCAGTGTCGTTTCTTGTTTCTGCAGAAGACTTCACAACCCACCAGCAGAGCAGAGGGAAGAAATAGAGGTTGCCTTTCAAAGGTGTAAATTTACTATCAGGATTGTTCATCTTTAAAGATACTGTTTTGACTCTCAGAAGACATTTTTTTTAATGTCAAAATAAATAGCAGTTGACATTTTAAAATATAATTAGTGTTGAGCATTCGCTGGAGGGTGGGTAGGAGAAGCAGCTGGGCATGTGGGGGAGGCGTGGTCTCTGGTGTCCCCTGTTTATGACACTTTTGGAATGATGGCAAAAGGTGGCAATGACTGTGTCTTTGGGTCTGTTTAATCTCCAGCTGTGAACATGTGATTAATCATCTCACAGACAACAAAAGACTCTTCCTGGCACCAGCAGTGATCTCCACGTGCTCACACGGGCCAACAGTGTGCCGGGCCTGAGGCTGCGTTCTCTGTGCTCAGCCACGACCAGGGGGCTCACTGAGAAACCTCCGGACTTCTGCTTCTCCTGTCCACCCGCAGCTGCCTCCCGACCTCGGGTAGGTGTGCCCCAGGGCTCTTCCTCACAAAAACGAAGGATATGGTACTTGTGAGTTTGCAAGAGCTCTTTGAAATTTCAAATGCAAGTATTATCAACGTGCAAATTATTATAATTCTCTCTCAGTTGCTGCCTTCTATTTACAAACAGCTGAGCCTCTCCTCCCGCTTCTGGGTGAAACATGGAAAGGGCACTGAAACCAGCCTCAGAAGTTCCAAAGGAAACCTGTGTTGCCTGAAATGTGGATAACAGGAGTGCTCTTTGCAGGGCTTAACAAAGTGCAGGTTGTGTCTGCTACCAGAGTTTCAGGCTATCTGGCTAAAATCCCTCCATGTATAGGGGGGTGTGTAAGGGTGAATTTAACTCCGCCGACAAATACTTTTCAATTCAAATATGATCTGAGAGAGCTGTCTGAGGCAAAATTTTTTCAGAATATTCATTCTATATACTTTGTTGGAATTTTTGCTTTAGAAAAAAGTCATGTTTTATTTTTAAGCAGTTGAAAACATACCATGGCAAGAACATGAAATCTACCACTGGAATGCCCATTTTCACCATTTTCAAAATGGATAGGGCTGGTTGAGAGCTGGCGTGACACTTGTGGGGGTTTTCTGAGCTGCTTTCCATCATGTGCTTGGTAAAATGTGGCAAAGCATATGGATGGCTGGTGATTCATCTCTCTGTACGATTTCCTGGGGGAAAGCTGAGATGTATTCAGATTGCACAGTTCCCCCCACTGTACCCTATTGAAGCTTTTGCCTTAATGGAACAAGAATTTGCTCTGTTTCAGACTTTCAGAGGATGATTCCAGAAATGTTTCTAATGAATGTCTTCCTCATTGGTTGTCTTTATGCGGCCCTGTTTCCTGTTTGAAGTTTCACTTATGAGGGTCCTACCCTATCCTGGTAGTTGGAGAGAGAGATTTTAGCTTATGTATTCGGTGGTGCTGTCACAGGTCACAGGGCATCGCCCCGCACGTCTGTTAGTGGGTTGTAGGTGTCCCTGAGTGGAGGGGCATTGTAAAGTCAGGAAGAGTATTTCAACAAATAGATGGCAGTATGTAACTTAGTGATGGTGGAAGGTAAATATTTAGGCAATAGAAGCTGTTGATTGCAAGAACTAATTTTGTGGGAGGCCAGGGTCAAGTGTGTGTACTAACAGTCTTTGATTTATCAGCATTATTCAAAAATTGAGCTTAATTTACAAAATGCTAAGTGGTTGTGTTTGTTCTTCCCTTGGAGAGTACATTTTTCATGTTTGACTTCAAAGCATCCATGCTATGACTGGAAGAAGCTTGAGATAAGGATGTTTTTCATAGCAATGTTAAAATGTGGAAAATCAGAAAACTTTTAGTCTGCTGTATTTAAACATCTGACATCAATATAATGGAAAATGGTGAGCCATTGGGAATTATTTTGTTTAGAACTATTAAAATGCTTAATTTCAGAAAAAGGAGATTATTTTACACAGTTAAATAAAAAATGATCAGAATATAAATAGTATGTATGCTATAGTTCCATTACTCTAAACCTATGTAGGATATTACGTTGAGCCATATGAAATTGCTGTTTTGTCAAATGATGTCAGAATGGTTTGATATCAGCAATTTCAGATAAGAGTAAACCCGCAAATACACACCACACACACACACACACACACACACACACACACACACATGCCACACATATACACGTCTAATATGCACACACACATACACATGGAAGATATCGCCAAGGTGGATGGTGATTACAGGCAATTTAAAACTCTTCTTTCTTTTCTTTTTTTTAAATTTATACTTTCTAGAATGAATGTGCACTACTTTTTCAATAAGGATGGAGAAAGAAAAGTTTTCTAGATGCTCGAGATGTAGAACTTCTCATTGTGGAGAAGTGTTGGGTTTTGAGCTTTATCTACATTGTCAGTAGAAGATTGGAGGATTTTTGGTCTCTGGTCTCCAGAATTCTTTAGAAATTACCAGATTTGATGAAAATACCTTCCCTACTCTTCTCTTCCCCAACTAGATCCCCCCAACTAATCTGTGAGATCTCTTTTTGTGTAGAAGCACTCGGCTGTTCAGTAGGTGCTCAGTAAGTATTTGTGAATGATTGACTGACTGAATACATAGAGGGGAGTGTGGTTAAATAATCATTGTTTAATACATTTTGCAGTTTTGTTGATTTCTTCTCCATTACTGACTGACCTGATTTTTCCAAAGAATAGGGTGTGTCTGAGTTGTAAGTCCACACGCACAGCACTGAGAGGAAAGTACAGTGAGTTGAAAGAGACAAAAATGAAAACACTGAATCAGCTCTGCTGAGTTGGTCTGGACATACCTTCGCATTTTCACCCAGGTATTTTATAGAATATAAAATACCTGGGTGAAAATATTAGCTCCTTATGCATTTCTGGAAGGTGTTAGAATTCCTGGCCTTTCAGCATGCAGATATTTCTAAAGCAGCTTGACCTCTAGGTGTGTTGTTTACCCCTCTTCTTCCTCCTCTTCAGGGTTGACTTCAGTGCCCAGTTTCCCTTTAAGTGGCTGTGCATGTCTATTTTGCCAGGAGAGGAGGATGGAAAAAATGGGAGAAAGAAGGAGAGGAGGGAAAGAAGGAGGGAGGGGCAGAAATAGAGGGACAAGGACAGAGGGATTTTTAGTCATGTGGGATCACTCATTCTTCTTTTTAGCAAATGTTTATTAAAAAGCTCCCGAGAGGATATTGATCATTTACCAGCTGACACGATCAGGGCAGCATTATTTCCATCCCGTGATTACCTCTAAGTGACGCATGCCAACTTAGATGGGTTCTGAGCCTCTGAGTAGAGCTTGTCCTGAAATTAACTTGAATAACCTAATTTCTACCTTCCCGTAGATCTGTTCTTACACACTGTGCAAAGGGCAAAACAGAAGTGAAACAAGAAAGATTAACAAGGTCTGTGCCAGCTGTTAGAGGAGAAGTCATTGTTTGTCTGCATTTAAGGAGAAAAGGACACTATTTGGCAGCATGGGGTGCCTCGGAGTCGCTGGAGCTAATGATCATCCTGAGAATTGAGCTGTGAGGCGAGTTGCCCATTGACCGGCCCTGACTGCTCTCGCTGACAGGTGCTAATGGGAGGGGGCAGGACACAGCTGCCTGAACAGGAATCCCATTATCCTTTGCTGGGTATTGATTCACCCTGTGGGATGTTTCCTTTCTGGCTGTGTTAATTTTCAGAGTGCGCATTTGCCTCTTTCTCAGCACAGAGAAAGAGAGAGCGTCAGAGGTGCTCGGGGCAAGCGTAATGGGCTCTGCTTTCCAGTCTGCAGAGGTTCTGTCTGGGGGGATGTAGGCTTCTCTAATTATAGTGCCTGCTAGGGGACAAGGTCTGGAAGAATAGCTTTGCCACTAATATAATTGCCCTGAGGTGCATAGCAAATTAATCTAATGACATGAGGTGCATTTTGAAAGTTTTTTTTTTTTTTTTCCGCCATCTGTAAATAGTAGTTCTCATTTTAAACATGATGTTTTTGCACAGAAAATCCAGGAAGTGATCCAGCAGTTGGAGTCTTGGCCATCGACAGCCATCTGAACATTTTCACTGTCTTCTTTGTTTACACTCAGGCCTTCTGAAAGTCTTTAGGGATAATTTAGAGGTGATCTTTGCCTTTGGCCATGCTCTGTGATTTGGCGGTTTGTGCCGCAGGGCAATAGGTGGGTGAGGTGGGTTTGTTATAATGAAAATCACTGACTATAATGTTTAAAGACATCTTATCCTGTAGGTAAATCATGGCAGATTGCAGGTTGAAGAATTATCTATGACAGATGCAATGCTCAGTCACCTCACTGGACATGCCAGGCCTCCGTCGGCCCATGTCGTTTATAGAGAACATCCACCTGTTAAAGAAATCTTCCTTATGTCGAGCAAAAACCTGCATTCCTGTCAGTTGCGTGCACGTGTGTGTATGTGTGTTGTGTGTCGTGACAGTGATATTTTAGGGACACTTACATACTTGGGCACCCAGCTTAGTTCACAAGTGACCCCGATTTCTATCAGCTCTTGTGTCTGTATTTTTTTTTTTTGTTTTTTTATTTTTTAAAGATTTTATTTATTTATTTGGCAGAGAGAAAGAGATCCCAAGTAGGCAGAGAGGCAGGCAGAGGGAAAAGGGGAAGCAGGCTCCTTGTTGAGCAGAGAGCCCGATGGGGGCTCGATCCCAGGACCCTGAGATTGTGACCTGAGCTGAAGGCAGAGGCTTAACCCACTGAGCCACCCAGGCGCCCCTTGTTTTTTTGATTATTTTTTCAGTGTTCCAAGATTCACTGTTCATGCACCACACCCAGTGCTCCATGCAGTACGTGCCCTCCTCAGTACCCACCACCAGGCTCACCCAACCCCCCACCCTCTCCCCTCCAAAACCCTCAGTGTGTTTCTCAGAGTCCACAGTCTCTCATGCTTCATCTCCCCCTCCAATTTCCCCCAATTCACTTTTCCTTTCCTTCCCCTAATGTCTTCCAGGTTTTTCCTTATGCTCCACATGTACGTGAAACCATATGGTAATTGACTGTCTCTGCTTGACTTATTTTACTCCCCATACTCTCCTCCAGTCCTGTCCATGTTGATACAAAAGTTGGGTATTCATCCTTTCTGATGGAGGCATAATATTCCATAATAATTCATAGGCATATATTCAGTGTTTTGTCACGGTGCTGGAGCTGCATGAAGCCTTACCTTGAAGGGACCCCAATTCCACGGCCACTGTGGAGTCCCAGCCTCTGCCTGCCCATTTCTCTGGGAGCCATGGCCTCTCAGCACTGTGTTCATGTCTCTGAATTACTGAGGGGCATAGGCTTCTTTAGTTCCTTTGCTTCTCCTCCCCCGGGACAGGTGAGGCAAGGCAAGGAGAGGGCTGTTCTAGCACCGCCAGCCATGAGTTCCATTCCCTCGAAGTAGATTTCTCCCGTCATGTGCAGTGCTCTGTCTGAGGAGAAAGATTTGTTTCAGAGGTTTAAGCCAAAGACAAAAGACAAGATAGAGATGAACAGGAATGGTTCTCATAATGATGGTCTGATCCTTCCCCCAACGGCAAGTTCAAGACATTTTGTATTCCCTACTCCGTGACTTTGTAGAAGATCTCCATGGGGATCTGGGGATAGCTCATTTGATAAATTGGGGACCCAGGGTGTGGAGTTTGTCTGTTCAGGAGCTAGAGAGGAACCAAAGCCTGGTTTTGGCAAAAATATCTAGAACTTGGTTGAGATGAGAGGCTGCATCTTTTTTTTTTTTTTTTAATGCATTGTATTTTTCTGGGTATACAAGTAATTATGTAGCTTTCATAGGAAATTTAAAAATATAAAAAATGACAATCATCCATAATTCTGCTATTCAGAAATAATAACTGTCATTACTATTTTGATAATTTCTGCCCATTTCTAATTGCGTGATTTTGTATCTTTTTGATCGTTTGCTATTTTGCCAAAAACACTTCCCCACAGCATTGAAAACTCTTTAAGGATGTACATGCCCAAAGACGGAGTGATCTTCAGGACAAGGAAGGACACTGGGGGAGGTCGTACGCCCCCGCCCCCCCAGGCCTGGAGCACTGTGGATGGAGGGATGGGTTCTCCAAAGCAGGTGGAAAACACTGATGGACACAGTTCCTGTGTGACTTGATGAAATGGAAGGGAGGTAGAAGTGATTGAGAAGCTTCGTGGTGGTCTCATTGCTGAGAGAAGCAGGTGATCGGTGTAGAAGGAGAGAAGAAAGGCCTCCAGAGGTTCTTGGGGAGCTGAAGACAATAAAGCTGCAAGCTCCTCAACATGAAACGGGTGACGTGTGCGCGGGCACAGAGGAGCCTCGTATCTCTGCCGGGGAGTGTTGTTGAGAAAGTGCTCAGAGGCAGGGGACTCAGTGTCACACCCCCAGCTATGCAGGCTGGTCGTCTGCCTGTCGCCGGCACGATCCACAGATGGGTGATTCGTTATAATATAGTTGTCAGAAGGCATTCGACCTTGGTAGGTCTACTCCAAGCACAAATGGAGAGTTAGAACGTGAGAAGTAAAAGGTACATGGATAACACCTACCAGACGAATGATGCCACAAAGCCCAAGCAATGCAAACACAGATAGTTGTGCATAGATTCAAAGATTAAGGAAATTGTGGCCTTTCTGAGAGAATGACTCCAAGGAAGAATGTAGGGCCTCCCGGTAGGGACTATAAAAGTGAGGAGATCAAAGTCATCATGGAAACAAGGCTCTTCTTACAAGAAGCTGATGCATATATGGCTGAAAACACATTCCGGGGGCATGAAAGGTGAGTTTTAGAGAATGAGCAAATGAAACAAAAACTAACAATTATAAAAGGTTATAGAAGAAATTATTGGTAGTGAAGACAGACAGAGGATATCTCATATAAATGTAATTGTGCCTTGAAAAGAGAAAGAAAAAATATAAGAAAAAATTTTAAATGATATTTTTAAATTTCTGATTTTTTTTATGTAGGCTCCCAGCATAGAGCCCATAAGTTTATGAAATTTTTTTTTAAAGGATTAGAATCCTCAGATTCAAGGAATATAACATGTCCCAGGAAACACAAATTCAGTAAAAAAGAAACTATTCTACCACACTTTATTAAAGTTAATAAAATTCTGTGGCACATCAGGGAAAATCAACTTACTTCTTGGGAGGAAAAAAAGCATGGTATCCCTAAACCTTTTTATAGCACTCAAGTGTGAACGGCAGTGGGACTGTGTGTACTAAGTTCTTAGAGATGAAAATGTGACTTAAGATGTTTATCTGCAAACTGGCAGCCATTCAGGCATAAAGACAACAGACAGGTCTTTTCAAGCGTTCAGGAACTCAGGGTATATGGTCCTCAGTACTCCTGGAAAAAAGTAGCCATGAGATGATAAATTGGAGGATGGAGGGAAAGAAAGGGAGGATGGGAAGGAGGAGAGGGAGGTTCGGAGGGGTAGGAAGGATGGAAGGAGTCGGGGAGGAAGGATGGAGGGGGGAGGTTGGATAGGAGGATGGGAGGGAGGAGGGAGGGAGAGAGGAGGGATGTTGGGAGGAGGGAGGCTGGGGTAGGATGGGAAAGGAAGGGAGCAAGGAGTGGAAGGGAGGGAGGGAGGGAGGGGGAAAGACATGGAAAAGACTAGTAGTAGTATTGAATTCACTGATACTGAGACACGAAGTTGAACAACTGTGGAGACATGATTGGAAAATAGAATGTGTTATAAAATATTGTAATAGTAAACTAACAGAACAGTGAATGTGAGTGGGGAGAGAAGATGGGGATATTTAAGGAATATATCCAAACAAAGATACATAGAAAGAATAACTTTAATAGAAGAGATGGTGATACACCGAGGAAATGCAAATAAAAATAAAGCAGAGCTGTAAAATTCATGTCTAGCCAGTTTTAACTAAAAGAGAAAACTCTTAAACTAAGAGAAACACTATATAACTATATAAAGCTTATAGTTCACATGAAGCTCTATCCTGAATGTTCATGCACCAAATGTGAAAAAAGTCATTTTAAGAAAAGGAAATAAGAAGGAAGTAAAATGAAAATGAGAACACAGTGGAATAAATAAACGGTTGTTTACTTTTCTTAGATCATGATATCAAATAAGTGACAACAAGGAAACACAGATAATCAGGTGATAAGAGACATACAGTGTGTATGTATTGATTGATCCTATGATAAGCCACAAGGAAAACGAGCTTCTGAAAGTAGGAGTTGAGGCATTATGTGGAAGCCAGAAGTGAGCCCCTTGGACAGACATGCAGTGACCCACCAGGATTCGTTGGCCCTCTGCCTTATTAGCAGAGCCCCAGATGTGTTTGGGGGCCGGTGTCTCCGGCTATGAACACTCACCGATCTCCGTTGAAGGCACTGAAGTTCTCTATTATTGCAATTAAATGGTCACTGATAGAATAATCTGATGGGAAACAAGTCCCCCTGTAACTCGGAAACGGGAAAAATAAAAACCAAACCCCGAAATAGCGGAATAGTAAGAAATAATTATCTCGAAGATACCGTGTTTCAGACTTTCCTGATAAAATGATGAGCTAGGTACCCAGACTGACCCTCCTTTTAGACATAACTAAATATTCTAACTAAACATATTAAAGAAAACATCTTTTTTTTAAGATTTATTTTTTTGAGAGAGAGCGTGCTTGTGTGCACACAGGGGGAGGGGCAAAGGGAGAGGCAGAAGCAGACTCCCCTGCTGAATTTAGGAGCCTCGATCTCAGGACCCTGAGATCATGACCTGAGCCGAAACCAAAAGTCAGATGCCTAGCCAACTGAACCACCCAGGCACCCCTAAAGAAAATATCTTCTTAAGTGCACTAATGGGCTGGCAGGAAAGTAAGCTATTTTTTAGGATAGAAAAATGAGGGAGAAAAGCAAAAAAAAACTAAAATGAGTCAAATTCTGCAGGTGAACTTTCCCCCAGGGTATCTCTGAAGTTGGTGAATTTGCATTTTAGTTTTAATAGTGTGGGGCACTAGAAACAGGAGACACAACCTGGGTCCCCTAAGATGGGCCATATAGTAGAATGCTTTCTCTCTGGGACCTAAAAGGACTATGAGTTCAAATACTAAGGATGAAACAAACATATACCCCCCTCCGCACACTCACATACCAGTCTTGGACCTGAACAAGGGGATAAGAGAGGTTCATGGGTAAGCTAGGTAGGATTAAAAAAAACAGCTCTCAGTTGGGTTTGTGGCCCAAATTCCTTCCCTTTGGGACCACTTCCTTCTGGGTGGTCCCAAAGAACTCAAAACAGACATTCAAATTGGAAGGATCTTTGAGTATTAGTGTCCTGGGTCATCTAATAGAACGAGTGGAAATTCTTCATGGAGGAATCCAGCTTTTTCCCAGCCCTCAAAAGATTCCTCCATGTAAAATCCCAAGAAGAATGATCACATAATAGCAAAAATATGAGAACGAAGAAAGAAAGACACCACTGAAGAAGGGAATTAGAAGAAACAGCAGACTAGAACTACAGGGTCAACATCTGTGTTTTTCTTTATTGCTAGAGGCTCATTAGGGACATCAAGGTTTCAGGCACTTTATGGAAACAGAAATACAAGGTACTGTTGTAGAGAAGCAAATAGCATGTCAGTGCCTGTGGAGGTTAAGTCATCTCCATGGATCAGCGTTTGTGGTCAGGAGCAGCACGTGTCGGCAGCAGGGGAGGTTCGCCTGGGATGAGACGTGCCCCTCCCAGCCTGAGCCGTGCTCCCTGAATGCTTTCCTTCCCCTGCAAGAATAGAATACCCAGCTCATCTCGGATCCAAATGTCCTTCGGGGTATTGTGTGTCCAAGAGAAGCCCCAGTGCTTTGTTCAAAAGTGTGTGTCTTGCTCCTGGGTGAGATAACAAGGGGATGGTAGCTTAAACACTATCCCTTTTTGTATTGGTTATTTTATGGTTGATGTTTTTCCTGTCTATAAGATATGAGGTGGATTGAGGTAGTCCTTTAATATCTGTCCATCTCCAACACTCGTGAATTTTGCGATTTCTTCAAAATGTCTAGTGTAATTTCTTGAACATCACAGACCCTTGAAAAGTGGTGCTGTGTTAAGTCTAACAGAAGTCAGTAGACTAAGAAAGTCTTATGGGAAGAAGCCATGACTTCCTAGGACAGGGTCCCAGGTCAGTTTCCAGCTGTGATATTTAAGAAGTGGTAAAGTTTAGGTGACCTAGACACCCAGCTTATATATTTCTGAGATGAGTGTGGCCCTGGGATATAAGGAGTTAAAATATTCCTTTAGGTTTGTAATTATAAAAATGAAAATAACAGGATGTGAGCAAGGGTAAGAGCACAAACTTCAAAGTAAGTTTGGGAGACTAGAAAAAAACCTTGAAAAAAAACTCGACAAGAAAAAAATTAAAATATAATTATTATTGAAACACTATGAAAATAAAATGAATACATTATAGTGCAAAAATAAATCTGAGAGGCAAGGTTTTTTTTTAGTTGAAGTATAAGGGGGAAACAACTAGATTCCTCCTTAGCTAGCAACAGGTCATTTTAATAAAAGTATCATCGACTCTCTGTTGGTCTTGCAAGGTCTCTAATGCAACCAATTCAGATATAAATTCTTAATTAGTGTGCCAAATGTGGATTGTCATTCAGTGTGGTTTAGCAGGCTTGTCCATCAGGAGGGCCACAGCTTGACGTAGATGCTAAACCAAGTAGAAAAAAGCTTTGCAGGGCCACCTGGGAACTTCTCAGAATCTGGAGCATCGAGCCTGTGAAAGTCCCCATTTGGCCTTCTCCTGTCCCTCTGCCTTCTCCTACTGTTTCAGGATGATTTAGTTGATGTGAGAGACTAAGTACTAGTATTGGAGATCTTCTTGTGTAAGACTTGTGCAAACGCCGCTCGCATGTCACATCACATTATTTTCACAACAAAACTGTGAGGTAGGTATTTCATCCTACTTTTTATTTATTTATTTATTTATTTATTTATTTATTCATTTATTCATTTATTTATTTATTTTTATTTATTTAATTTATTTTTATTTATTTTTTATTTTTATTTATTTTTATTATTTATTTATTTATATCCTTATTTTATCCTTCTTTTACACTGAATATGAGAGTCAGGAAAGGTATCCAGTTAAACTACCCAGGAAGTGGCAAGGCTAGAAATTCAAAAGGAGGCCTTTTTGATTTGGAAATTCATTTAAAAAGTTTTTATAACGATGTTTCCCTGTTACAGTGGAAAATGTGAATTTGAGGAAGATCAGGAACAATACAGTAATGTTCTGCAACCGGTTATTGCCATTGGGCTTGCATTATTTACTTTCACGAAGCAAAGAATTTTGTGTCCAATCTATCGATTTTGTATTAACACTCTGTTTCCTCTGCCTTCCCACTTACCTCCCCTTGCAGAGGCCTCAGCCTCTCAGACCTAGGAAATAGGTCCCTAAATTCCTCTCCCTCTCAATACTCACTCATTGTACTTTGGGTTGTCATTGACTTAATGTTCTCCTAACATCTGCTTGTCAATGGCCTTCCCCTTTGTCAGCATTTCTTAGCGGCTCTCTGTTAAGTTTTCCTTTTATCCAAGATCCTTCCTAAATCCACTGTAATCCATGTTTCCAGTTTTAGAGCCCAGAGCTCACTGTCTCTATTTTAATATATTAATGTATGTCAGTTACTTTTTAAGTGCTTTATAAATTAACATGTTTAATCCTCATAGTAGCCATATGCTATAGATTCTATTTTTATCTCCATTTTATGGATGAGAAGACTGAGACCAAGAATAAGTCACTTACCCAAGGTCATGTAGCACGTGTATATCAAAGCCAGGACATGAACCCTAGAACTACTATAACCAAGCCCTTATTCCCAGGCATTATTCAGCCTGCCTCCATGTGCATAAACGACATTCCATTATACAAGACAGTACGAGGCTGCAATGCATTTGTACATCCCTTTACCATTCACAAAACTATACTCTTCATATACTTTTTCCCCATTTAATCTCTGTGGTCCTTTAAGAGAAATATTAGCTTCATTTCCCCCTCTCCAGGCAAGAAACTGAGTTTTAGGGCTGTGTGTTCGGGTATAGGTTAATGCTACCAGGTCTCAGAGTTCAGAATATTACTCTTCGATGTAATGAAAACCTGCATCCTACTACCATTCAGATTTTAGGAAGAGGTCATTCAAAGTATCAGATTTGGAAGGACTGGCTTCCAAATGAAATGAAAGCCTGTGTGGAAACAATATGAAAGCATACATTCTTGAAATGTGAAAATTGATGCTAAAGTGAAGGAAAGTGGACTCAAAGGCTGAGGTTATTTAACACAAAGTGATAAAGCAAAAATGTCATTGCTCTTTGGTGACAAGGATAATATGCCGGACTAGTGAAGCAATGCATTCCTTCTGCTAAATTCAAAAGCTAGTTTTTTGGAATCATTGTTAGAAGACAGAATGTGTGTGTGTGCACATGTGTGCGTGCACACGCGCGTGCCTGTGTGTCTGTGTTGGCAACAGAAGTAGTCAGGGACTCTGAGGCAAGTGTCCTAGGCACTTCACTGGGAGATGAAGACTTCTGAGGAATGTGCTAAGCGCTCTGCTGGTAGACCTGCCCACCAGCTCCTGTGGTCTGTAGACCCTGACCTTGAGCTGCAGCCTCCAGCTGGGTTTCTGACCTCCAGCCCCCCCACCCCTGCCCCTGCAGACAGGCTGGCCCCAGCCCAAACCCTGCCAACTAGCCCGGCCACCCCTGCCCCTGCAGACAGGTTGGCCCCAGCCCAAACCCTGCTGTCTCTTTTGAAACCAAGGGACCTCCCTTCAGTTCTGTATGGGTTATTCTTCTAGTTCATCTAATTCCAACCCCAAATTTACATCTGTCTTCCAGTTCCTGCCACACATGTGTAAACATGGGACTGAATTTACCACCACCTAGGGTCTCTGTTTAATGTTCTCCATCCTCAAATTCAAACATTTTAGCTTTACATTTCAGAAATCCTAACGTTAAGTCTCTGTATTTTAATGGTGAAGTTTGGGTCTACTTAATAGAACGTGAAAATTGTCCCCCACCAAATTAGACTCTGTCTTTGGAATCAAGAGTAACAGACATGTTTACTAGGCACCCTCACGTGCAAGACTTGGGCAGCTATCCTGTAGTTCTCAGACATAGGCAGGTCACTGCTTAGCAATCATAATAAAGGCAGACAGTTGTAAACATAGCTAAGAAGATGTGGCTAATTCTAGGAAGACTTGGGGAAGTTGCATGGAAAGGAGGCCTTCTTTGTGTTTTTGTTCTATTTTGTAATGCCTTTGTCTGGTGTTGGTGTTGTAGTGATGCTGGCCTCATAAAATGCGTCAGGATGTGCGCCTTTTTTTTTTTTTTTTAAGGTAAGAATTTGCACAATGGACGTAGTTTTTTCCTTGCATGTTTGTTAGAATTCACCAACGAAGCTGTCTGAGCTGGGGTTTCATTTGTGGGAAAGTTTTTCAGGTATAAATTTAATTTCATATATAATTTGAATATAGGCTTCAAATGGAGGGCTTTATAAATATCAGTTTCAGATATCCTGTTTCTTCTCATTTCAGTGTTGATAATTTGTATCAAGAAATTTTTTCAATTTCATCTGTGTTGTTGAATTTATTGTCATGAAGGTATTGACAATATTTTCTTACTTTCCGTATGTAGAAAGAAAGTCTGTAGTGAGATCTGCTTCTCCATCCCTGGTATTGATGTTCCATATGTTCTCTGTTTTCTGGTCATTCTGGCTGAAGATTTGTCAGTTTTACTGATGTTTTCATAAACCAGTTTTTAGTTTCACTGATTTTTTATTTCTTCTTTTTTCACATTACTGATTTCTGCTTTAAAAAATCATTTCCTCTTAACATTTGAGTAAAATTTGTTCTTTGTCTTCTAGTTTCTTGAAGTGGGAAATGAGATGATGTATATGATTTAGTACTTTTTTCTTTTCTAGTATAAGCATTTCATGCTATAAAGTTTTCTTTAAGCATTACTTTAGCTGAAAGCTGCAATCCTGAAATTCTAACATGTTGGTTTTTAATTTTCATTCAGTTCAAAGTGTTTCCTGATTTCTCTGTAATTTCTTTTTTGACTCATGTAAGTGTGTAATGCAATTTCCAAGTATTTGGGGATCCTCCAGATATCTTCCTGGTATTGATTTCTAGTCTAATTCCACTGTGGTTATAGAAATTGCTTTGTATGATTTTAGTTCTCTTAAAATTATTGAGACTTATTTTATGGCTCATCATATGATCTATCTTCTGAATGTTCCATGTGTGCCTCAAGAACATACTGTTGAGCAACAAACTGAGGGTTTTGGAGGGGTGGGGGTGGGGGGTTGGGCGAGCCTGGTGGTGGGTATTGCGGAGGGCACATATTGCATGGAGTACTGGGTGTGGTGCATGAACAATTAATTTTGTAACACTGAAAAAAATAAAAGTATTTGGGGGAAAAAACGTACTGTTGAATGGAGTGTCTTATGAAAATCCCTTAGGTCAGTTTGATTGATGGTTTTGGTCAAGTCTTGTATATCCTTATGATTTTTTTTAATTGCCTTATCAGTTACTGAAAGATGTTGAAATCTCCAACTATGATTATAGATTTGCCTATTTCTCCTTCCAATTTTATAAGTATCTATTTCATGCATGTTGAACCATTTTTATTATGCGTCTATACATTTAGAATTTTTGTAGTCTGTTGTTATAGTGTGTACCTATACATCTCTGGTAATAATCCTTATTTTGAACTACTGTTTTGCTTTTCATGTAGCCATTCCATATTTCTGTTGATTAATGTTTGCATGTGTGCTTTTAAAAAATCATTTTATTCTTAATTTTTCTGTGTTTTTATATTTAATTTAGATTATTATAGAAAGAATATAGTTGAATCTTTTTTCCCCTTTTAATCCAATTTAACAATCTCTGCCTTTAATTGGGGAATTTTGTCCCTCTTACATTTGTTGTACTAATAGATACATTTGAGATTAAATCCGTTCTCTTGCTATTTGTTATGTATTTTACCATCTGTTTTTTACCTGTTGTTTGCTTTCTGCCTTTTGTGGCTTCATTGAATTTTCTTATGGTTCTATTTTATCTTTACTGTTAGATTAACAGTTGTTTCTCTCATTTTTTTTTTATAACAACTGCTACAGTTAATATTATATGATTTTGATTTACCATAGTCCATATTTAAATATTCTTTTACCATTTCAATTTTAGTGTACAAATCTTATTACAGTGTACTTCCAATAACCCCTTCTTTTCCTTTGTGGCATTATTTTCGTACCTCTTACTTGTACATATACCATAAACCACACAATACATTTTTATTCTTATTTTTATTATTACTTTAAACAGTCACTTATCTTTTTTGAATATTAAAAATAATTAAAATGTATTTCTATAACAATCTACACATTTACCATTCCTAGCACTCTTCATTCTGTCTTGTATATCTAAATTTTCATGTGTTATTATTTTCCTTCTTTTTGAAGAAACACCTCCTTCATTTCTTGTAGTGCAGGTCAGATGGTAGCAAATTATCTCATTTTGTCTCAAAACTCAAATAAATAACAAATAAAATCTTTAAAAAAACGAATTTTAGGTCAACAACGTTTCAGTATTTTATAAGTATGTCTCTGTCACTGTCTTGTGCTTGCATAATGGTGAGATGTCTGCTTTAATTGGTAGGTCTGCTCTTTTTTATTTATTACATCTTTTTTTTAATCTTGATTTTAAGATTTTCCCTATCACTTATTTTCAATAATCGTTGACTTCTTTGTCCATTCATCAGTTGAAACACATAAGTGTCTTGCAGATTGGCTCTCCTGACCCACCAACAGTGAATGAGAGTTCCTATTGCTCCACATCCTCACCAGCATTTGGTGTCGTCAGTGTTCCAAATTTTGACCAATCTCAGAAGTGTGTAGTGGTATTTTGACATTGTATAATTTGCATTTCCTTGATGATATGTGATGTGGACATCATTTTACAGGCTTAGGTGCCATATGTGTATCTTTTTTAGTGAAGTATATGTTAAGGTTTTTGGCCTATTTTGTTGATGATAACATGTTATCATGTTAAATGTTATTTTCTAGTCCCTTAGTTTTCTGCAACTCTGTCTACTCATTTTCTTAATCTGTCTTCTGTCATACTCAGATTTGGGTAGTTTCTATTGTTCCCACTTCAAATTCACTGATTTCATTTCCTCTTTCCCCTCTGTTCTGTGATTGAGCCCATCCATTGAATTTTTTATTTTGGTTATTGTATTTTTTTAGTTAAAATATTTCCACTTTGTTCCTTTTTATATCGTCTGTTTCTTTGCTGAGGCTTTCTATTTTTAAATCCATCTCAAGCATGTTCATAACTGCTTTTTGAAGCACTTTCATGATGGTTGCTTTAAAGTCTTTGTTAAATAATTCTAATTTCTGGGGTGCCTGGGTGGCTCAGTGGGTTAAAACCTCTGCCTTCAGCTCAGGTCATGATCTCAGGGTCCTGAGGTCTCAGAGCCCTGCATCGGGCTCACTGCTCAGCGGGGAGCCAGCTTCCCCCCCCCCTCTGCCTGCCTCTCTGCCTACTTGTGATCTCTCTCTCTCTCTGTCAAATAAATAAATAAACAAACAAATCTAATTTCTCTGTCATCTTGGTGTTAGAGTCTATTGACTCCCCCCCCACATGAAGATCTTCCTGTTTCTTTGTGTGATGAATCATTTTTGATAGAAACCTAGACATTTTAAATACTGTATTTTGAGATCTTGGATCTTTCTAAACCTTCTGTTTTATCTGGCTTCCTCTAGCACTGTTTCTCCAAGGGAAGGGGATGACACCACATCATTCCTTTGTGTGTGGGGGGGGATAGAAATCCAGGTTCCTCACTCAGCCTCTAGTGACATATGGGTGGGGGAGGGGCTTCTCATTCCCGCTGAGTGTGGGTGGGATTTCTAGCTTTTTACTGTTAGCATCCAGGAAGGGGGTGTTAGGAATGCCTCATTGCTGCTCCTCTTGTGGCCTCATGGACACCTTGGGCAGGTGGCTTCTTTACTACTGAGCACTGGTAAAATTCCTGTCTGTATTCTACATCTCCTTTGGTGCTGCCCTTGTGTTGATGGGGAGGGATGTCTAGTTACTGCTGGGTAGGGTGGAAGTCTAGGCTTGCCCCTGATGATCTCCATGCACTGGCATGGAGGAAGCTGGGGCCAGGGGCAGGGGAGTGGGGGTAGGGCTCATCATACCGCCTGATGCGATGAGTGTCCTGGCTCCCTAGTCTCCTCATTAACATTACTCCAGTGAGAGTGTGTGGATACCTGATTACAGCCTGTAAGGATGGATGTCTAGTGCCTCCAACTTGGCCTTTGTTGGTACGGATTGGGTTGGGACAACAATTTTTGCTGCAGTTTTTGGTCTGCCTCTTTCCTGTATCCCTGGCTAGAGATAGCAGCCTTTTTGGAGGACCCTCGTTGTCCACATATTTAGCATTTCTGTACTGCTGACTTCTTCAGCTCTGAGTCTGGTATATATAAGGCAACCTGAGAACCCGGGGAGCTCCCTCTGGTGTTGGTCCTTGGGTCCCAGGGTCCCTAGCTGGTTTGTATTCCCCTCTGTGCTCTTCAGAATCCTCTTATGTTTGTTTCATATACAATAATCAGGGTTTCAGTGTTGCATAGTGGGAGAAATAGGGAAGAGTATGCATGTTCCATCTTCCAGAAAGCAAGAGCACTTGAGGCTTTTTTTTTAAAACTTTTAAAAGGTGCGTACAAGGGACACCTGGGTGGCTTAGTCAGTTAAGCACCTGCCTTCGGCTCAGGTCATGATCCCAGGGTCCTGGGATCGAGTCCCACATCGAGCTCTCTGTTTAGCAGGGAGTTTGCTTCTCCCTCTGCTGCTGCTTCCCCTACTTGAGCTCTCTCTCTGTCAAATAATAAATAAAATCTTAAAAAAAAAAAAAAAGGTGAATACAAGCAGAATTTAGTCTGGGGTTAGTTTGGTTAGTTTGTAAGACTAAAGTCTTATCTTCCTCAAGTTCCTACTAAATGCCCCATGTATGACAAAGACTTCCCACTGTGGCTGGTGGGGATATACACTCTTCCCAAAGCATACCTGGATTTTGACAATGATATTAGCTAAGATGATCTTTGCTTTAATTTGATTTTTTGTTGTTTTTGAGGTGGTTCATAGGAAAACTAGGTATCTACCCTTCTATGTCTATAACTTTTCCAGTTTGCTGTGAGTCATCCTGTCCTTTAAGATTCACATAGGTTTGGTCTTTCCGTCCTTTTTGCTCACAGTGTCCATGGGAATCTTGAGGCTGGGGTGGAAGGTTTACGTTCCCCTGGTCACTTCTTGTTCTGTGCTCCTGCTTTCCCTCGATTATCACTGCCTACGTTTCCTTCACCTCCTGTGCGCACTGGTCTTTTTCTGCACTTCTCAAGTAGGTGGAGAACATTTGGGCTCTTGGAGCACCGCTGACTCAGCGGCAGGCTGCAGCCAACTCGGGAGGGGTAAGGTGGGGCTTGTGCTAGAGCTGTAGCAGCTCACACGAGAACCCAGCAAGCAATTTAAAATCATGCCCTAGAGTTCCCTCTTCTCAACAGCCTCCTCACTAGTTTCAACATGGGGGGCTTCCCTGGTTGAGTCTTCTGCTTGGGCCCAAGCATCCTGCCGTGGTGCTCAGCCCTCTTTCCTTAAGCTCTTCATCTCTCTTAGCTTCATTCACGGCCCCAAGGTTCCTGTGCATTTCCCACATACAGCTCGGGGGCTCCATCACCGCACGGTGGCCCATTCCGGCCTCGTCCAGAGAGCAGCGTCATCTTTCTTGCCAAACATATTCCAAAGACACTGTTTCCTGGAGAGAAATGATTTTTCATTGTTGGGTTTGTATGTTGCAAGACTCCACGTGGCGTCTTTCCCATCCTCACAGAAAGTATACTATGAATGGGTCCTGGGGTTGTCTGACTTGGAAGCCTAGGTCTTTGTGTGGTGCAGATGGTGGCTCTTCGACTGTTAACATATGCCTCCAAAACAGTTTTTCTAGTTTGCCATTCGTCTTAAAATGTTTGTCGTTTTACCCTGTTGTACAAAAATATTTATATACATAAAACCTGCATTTGAAATTGAATATGTAATTTTGTCTTTATGTGTATTTATTATTCAGGCTTATTTAGAAATTCCTCTACGTAAAGGTTGTAAAATATCACATTCTCTTCGAGTACATTTCCTTTGTTGCCTTATTTTTACATTTTTAAATCTGTGAGCTTATTGCAAACAAGCTAACGTCTGTTTTCCTCTCTTTCTAAATAACTGTTCTGACATCATTTACTGGTTAAAGAATTCTTCTCTGTTGATGTGAAATGCCACTTTTTTTCACATACTAAGTTCTTATTTATACTTGGGTCTTTATCTTCATTCAAGTTTAGTACTAAATTCTTATCTGAACACAACCCTGCCCCTAGTTTTCTTTCTATATTGTATGTGGCCAGTCACATTCTTCATCAACAGTATTGACCTCCTTCCCAACATCTGGTTGTTGATACGTGAGATTACCTACACCCCACCCAACCCTCATCAGGACTTTATTTTGTCTGTTATTCTGAATGCTTTGTCGTGCAGCTCAGGGTCCCAGACTGCCAGAGTTCAGTGGGCTCTAGGAGTCGTCCGAGTCCAGCCCTATCTTGCCACAGATGAGGAATGTAAGGACACTAAAATTAAGCAACTTGCCTGTTGGCACGGGAGTCAGGAACAGGACCAAGGGTTAGGTCAAGGGGATGCTTCCTTAAAATGTACGTTGCCTCTGCCCTTCGTCTTCATTTCTACCGCATCACCCATACCTGTGTCTTTGCAGTTTCCCTTCACTAGTTGTGCTGGTCCTCTTTTCTCCACCCCAGTTCATGCTACATAAAACTTCTAGAATGATCTTTACTAAGCAGAAACTGTGCAAGGGAGAAGAGAGGAAAGCATGTTGCCCGCATGGAAAGTTATGTGGTGTCACGGCCTGATGGCCTTTTCTGGGCTGTGCAGTGAGTGAGAAGACTCTAGTCAGGGCCACCATGGGGCCTAGGCAGCCCTGCTCCGGTCCTGCTAGAGGCCCACTGGGGAAGTGTGACTTGGGGACTTGGGGCGGGGAGGGACGTTCTCCCATTCCTGGTGCAGGCCCCCTGGGACGCCAGCTGGCTCAGAGCCTGTTGCACAGGCAGGGGGACAGACCCAGACCCAGACCCAGCAGGTAGTGCTCTGTGCCGTGGATGGCGCACGTGGTGGAGCAGAGCTACCAGGCCCACAGGGGTGGTTCCTGGAGGACAGGCTCCACTGGCTGCTCCTTGAGTCAGGAGGCAAGAAGGACAAGGGATGAGGGCGGGTGAGTCACAGTGTGTGGGTACGCTTTGTGATATGCTTCATAGATAAGAGACGTGAGCAGTGTGGCAAGAAGGGGATACCAGTGAATGCTGGAGGGGCTGGGAGAATGGCATTTGGGGTGGAAAATGCTGGAAGGGAAATGTGGGCCCTTTCTTGATTGACCAGAGGATGGTACCTGTTTCTTCACTTGGGGAAACGCTGGGTCCCAACCCCAAAGCCGTGTCCTGGTACTTCCTGTGCCACTTGACGCCTGGGCCTTGGTTTGTGATTGACCGGTGACCCTGGAGGCTGTGGAGTGTTGCCTGACATGTTTTCTAGGCAGCCTTTGTCAGCTTTATCGTGAAAGCTGCTTGGTGCTGGACAGGAGGACAGTGGTGGCTAACGCAGACGGCAGCAGGACTTGTTGACAGGCTCGTGGAGGCCCCCTGGGGTCTTCCAGAAATAACAGGACTTTTCGGGGTGACCTATAATTTCTGCTTTGTGGAGTAGGGGTACAGTATAATTTCACTGATAATGTCACCCCATTTTTTTCTTGATTCCATTTTAGTAACAACTTGAGGTAGTGTGGGAATCCTGTATGTTCCCATGGTGCCTTGCCGTGTATGTTGCTCAGACGGCATCTGTGTGGAGCTTGTTCTATTCAGAATATGCTACCCTTGTCCCCAAGCATGTGGCCTGCACTTCTTTAAGGCCTCGCAAGTCCTGTCAGGAAGGGACATGGGAGAGAGTTGAAGAAAAGCTTGACAGTCATAGGGAAAGAGGAAACCATCCCTCTAAACATGCCCTGGAAGCAGATTTGCATGGAAATACAGACAAGGAGCAGGTATTTAGAATGCTCACAATTCTAAAATAAATTATAAAATGCAAAATCGGAGTAGTTCTGTTTGAAAAGAGGAGATGACTGTATAAATATCAATAGACAATGATATTAACTAGCAGTAGTTGTCATGGCAAGTGGCTTCTGTATTGAAACCTTAGAACTCCTTCCTTGGAATGGAAGACATAGAAGTTCACCCCAACCTAGGTATTTAGAGGGACAAGATGCCCAGCTACCTTTGGCTGGTTTACCTTTTTTTGTGCGTGGACTTCCGCCATTTCAGTCATTTGTTTAGAGGTGTTGGCAGGAAGTCATCCATTAGAGTGGGCTCATGCAGTGTCTTCAGAAATACTAGCTGTTTTCTCTACATTGGAGAACTCCACAGAAGCACGTTCTTACTGAAGGTTTGTGTCCCCCCACAGTTCATAGGTTGGAACCCTGACTCCCAGTGTGATCGAGTAATGAGGTATAGATGAAGTCATGAAGTTAGAGCACCCATGATAGGATTAGTGTCCTTATAAGAAGAAGAGGAGACACCAGAGTTTCCTCTGTCCACTGCTAGGACATCTCAAGGGTAAATTAGCACCGAGAGAACATAGAATCCAGTGAGTAACAGGAAATCTGAGTGTTAGCTTTCAGGGATTCAAGTTTCTTTAGGGGAGAGAGTCTGAATTAGATGGCTTCCCCGAGGAGAGCTAAAAACACAAGGCAGACAAAGGTCTTCAAAACAAGGTCAAGGCAGTAGGCAATATTTGCACGGCCGCAGGAGGCGATTGCCTGGGGTTACAGACTGTAAGAATGCGGGAGAGTGAAATGCAGTGAAAAGTGGGGCTATGTGGGGAGAAACAGATTGTTCCTACTGGCAAAGAGGAACTTGGTCTGTAGGTCTTCGGACAGTAGAGCCAGCAGCAGCTTGACAGATTGGAGATGCCCACGGCTGTGGAGTTGTGCTCAGTCCCAGGTTCAAATCCCCACTTTGGTACTCACACATTGTCGCCTTGGGCACGATCTGCACCTGTGAGTGGCAGTAAGGACCGTTGTGTGACTGTCTGGACAGTTCTCAGGGACTAACCTGAGGCATCACAACACCAGGCAGGGGTGCTGAGGTCGGGAGCCCACCAGCTGTGGTGTGGGCTTCGGCCCCACTGCCTGGTGTGGTTTGGGGCAGACTCTTCTGCCTCCTCGTGCTCTCGGTTCCTCCTACGCAATGGGGCAGACAGTCGTACTTACCTCAAGGCACTGATAGGACGATCAGATGAGCAACGTGTATCATACACTTAGAACAGGGCCTGGCGTGGGAGAACATTCCGACGTGAGCATTTGCTGCTGTGATGGGCCATGCTCTGTGGTCCTGGGAGGATAGCGTGTGAGGGAAGCGGGGAGGGAGGAAGGCTGCCTGGGGGGAGTGGATAACTGTCTTCACTCTATAGCGTGAGATGACCTTGACTCTGATTGTGGCCGACAGGGGCTTACTGGCCAACATAAGTCATCCACTGTGACGGAGAGCTGGGACTTGGATTCCATTATCATACGCCTCCTCCTAAGACATCCACTGCTATGCACCCAAGATAAAACCTAACTGATTAACTGGCTCCTTGCCTCCAGGACTTGATTTATTAATCAGGGTCAGTACAATGTCCTAAAGCCTGGCTTAGACTATTGTTGGGAGTAAGTGAGCCGCCGTGTACCTGAGAACACGCCAGAGCAGAGGAGCTGACTTCTTTATTGAGGGGGACAAGGAAATCCCGGTGTCTATAGACAGGGGCAGGCAGTGTTTCCCGACATGGCTCTAGAAGATCCGTGTGCTAGGCGTGCAGAGTGTTCACCATCATCCGGTTCTCCCAGTAATTAGGCAGAGGTTGGAGCTCTGCCTCCTGGAAGTCCAGCTGTGGCCCTTCGGAGGGAGGCGGTGTCTGTGTGCCCTGGGTTGTGGCATGTACTTGAGGGGGACAACTTGGGGTCCACTCCTCCCTGCTTCTCGTGGCAGAAGTGCATGCTGGCGTGCAAGTGCCACGAGAGCTAAATATTCTCGATCATGAGGCACCCTGACGAGGACTGCTGTCCCAGAAAGGAACTAATGTGCCTTTGCCGAGCCAGTGTTATTTTGGTCTTGACCTTTTCTATTTTTTTGTTTCAACTGAAGCATAAAGCAATCTCTCTTGACTGATATTATATGGCTTGTCAATGAATATGTGTAAATGAAAAGTGATCATTAGGAATTCATACACATTTCTTACATGTACTAAATACAGGTCCTTCTTTTTGATAGTGCCGTTCAGTTAGCAGACTGCAGCCGCGATGTTCATGTTGCTACCTAGCTTTCAGTCAACTTTTGGTGACGATAGCTATTAAATTCTCATGTATAAGAAGGAAAAGTTTGAGTGTGGTGTTAAAAGAGGTGGATTTTAAACATGTTGATTAATACACTAAAATGAATCTGAGCAAAACTCCTGGTGAGGTATCATGGGGTCCATTCTTTGCTCTGTACCTTCTAGCAACTTGATCAATGACATCAGGAAGGCATTAAAATCATGCTTATTGAAATTCTGGATAATAAATAAAATGGTGAGAATCAGGATTTATAATTCCCTTTCTAAATGTCTAAAATCAACTAGATTGAGTTCAAATTAAAATGTATCCAGTTGTATGTTGTGTTTTTAATTTAACAGTATAATAAAATTTCCATGGCATTTACTAGTGTTATTTATCTTCTCAAAAGATTGATACTAAGGGTTCAAGAATAGGGGAATAGTTAGATAATTTTCATTCATATCCTCAGAGAACACTGAATGTCATGAGGCTTGTTAAAGGCATAATGTTAAATTGAAAGAAAACCTAAATCCCAAATTAAATGCTGGATGAGCCCAATGTGGTTTCAAAAGGAAAGGGGCAAGTACCAAGGGTGGTTTTTCTTCTTTTTATTTTTGCATTTTCATTAATTTTTCACATGAGCATGTATTATTTTTATGATGAACATAACATACTTTTAAAAAGAGAGAAAACTTTATATAATGACTTTAAGGTTAGGGAGAAATCTCCTTTTTCCCCACGAACAGTTGGGATCTGCAAAGACCTTAATACCTCAGATGAATGTATTATGCCTATGGCGATGTAAGGAATTTGGGATCTTTGAAATGTTACTGGTGTTGCTGTAGGAGTTATTCTAGCTCTGATTTATGAGTTCATGTTTTAATGTGGTTTAAGATATTTTCCAGAAAACTGTACTATGAAATATGAATGCCAGGCTGTTCCAGTGTGGCAGTGGTTGGGAAAGGCTTGGCATTCGAGCATGTTTTTTCTCTAAGGAAGGCCAGTGTTTCCCTGACTTGGGGTGCCCTCACTATGCATGTTTTTAAGGAAGTGCGTTCAGATACTCATCTTGTTTTAGATGAAATTAACAAGCACCTAAATTTCAAATATATTTAAAAAGTGCTTTTCTGTCTGTGTGAAAGAGCTTTTCCATTAGTTTTGTTATTTTTGTTCTGTTTCTGGTGTGCTGCATCTAGCTTATTTTGTCCTACCTTTAAATAATTTGATAAGAATTAATATTCAGATATTTTAAATGATACTTGAAAATGTACTCAGAGTTTGTATAAAGATCTCCTGCTTTATAGCTGACTTACCACTTAGCTTGCTTTAGCTCTTGCTGTTGAATTTTCCCTACTTTAAAAGGGAAGAATTTAAAGTGCAACAGATTCTTCGTTTACTCTCTATTTTTCATAAAATGTTATCACCCTCATTATCAATGCTGTATTCCCTGGGCTGTGTTGCACTGGAAAACAGTAAAAGGTGGGTGGGTTAGCAGTATACTTTATTTCCCTAGAACCTGCTTGCATTTAGATTTGAAATCCTCCAACAGCCTTATAAATGCTTTACTCCATTTTCTTTGATAGAATGCATTTGGGGAAATGTAATTTGGATTTAAAAGGGTTCTCCTGACAAAAGCCCTATTGCTGTCTTGTTTCCAATGATCCATTTAAGATTTTTTCATGGCTCATGATTTGAAGTAAAAGATATTTGATTAAAAAAGCCAAAAACCTATGAAATAGCTCACAACAGGTATTATAAAGAGTTCTGTTGAAAAATGTATCTGAAAAAATCCCCCAGGTTTTCTCATATACTCTCTGCTTTCATTCATTCACACGTTCGTTCATTCTTTTCTTTGTTCATTCAGCACGTGATTGTTGAGTACCTGTAGGGTGTTCAAGGCCCTGCATACCCTAAATCATTTGTTAGCTCTTGAAATACAAATCTTCTTCTCTACTATACTTGAGTGTTTGGAGGCGCTGAATTACACTGTTGAACTGTTTGTCACAATATTACTGTGGCTCTATTGTAAAAATTACAGTGTGTGCATTGTTCTCTTTCCCTGTACTAATTTCCTTCCTTCCCGCTGACAGTGAATTAAAACAGATGCAGAGATAAGAGGGCAGGACTGCCACCTTAGCTGTCACAGACAGGGACGATGGGAGTGTTGGGTCAGATTCTACTGGGATGTATTTGAGATATTTGCTGTCATGCACTTTGCACTGAGTGTAGTTTCCCAAGAATGAGAAAGAAAACACACACGGGTCAAGGTTTTGAGATTTGTTTGATTTGGGTTGTTATCCATGAGCCAGTGAAAGCAGGCCAGAGGCATTTTGCTTGTTAAGTCAAGATATGCATATTCTTGCAACTAGTTAATTTGTTGTAGTCCTTAGGGAACAATATCTACCCTCTACAGGAAATAATAATGATTTTTACAGAATCACGGGCAGAGATGGTGCTATGCTAGCAAACTGGCCCTTAGCCCATCTGGTGGGCTCCTACCTGTGCATCTTCGTACTTTGACTTTTTCAGGTGCAGGGCCCCTGAGTGGCTCCACTAAGTATCTGTAGTATGTTGAATTGACCAAATCTTTCACTTTTCAGTGAATTGTTGTGGCAATAAGACAGTATAGCATCGATTCGTGTATACTAGCTGTTTATAAAATAGTTGAATGTGGAAAAGGAACATTTTCACAGCAATGGAAGCTTCCATTATCCCACCTACACTACATTTTGTATTGTAATTTTAAAAGTCGTAAGTTCCAGAAAAAAATGTTTCCTAAGCCTCATGGGAAATTTCTCTTCCTTCTATTACGTGTGGATTGTTATTAAGAATAACTGAAAGGCTAAAATGTCTTCAGAGTTAGAGAACTAGGAAATTTTGCTTTGTTTCTTTATTGCAAATGCAACTGTGGAAATAAATACATTCTATTTGAAATGTGATTTTTAAGAAGGTTTTTTTTTTTTTTTGCTTAGAAAAAGTGAGATGTCTGGCCAAAGCAACATTTTCCTAGGTATGTCTCCTGAGGCGGGGAAGAAAAAGCAAAACAAAAACTTCTGCACAGCAAAGGAAATAATCAACAAAACCAAAAAGACAGTCTAGCGAATGGGAGAAGATGTTTGCAAATGACATATCTGCTAAAGGGTTAGTATCCAAATATATAAAGAATTTTTACGGCTCAACACAGAAAAACCAAGTAATCCAATTAAAAGTGGGCAGAAGACATAAATAGATATTTTTCCAAAGAAGACATACAGGTGGCCAACAGACACATAAAAAGATACTCAACATCACTCATCAATAGACAAATCAAATCAAAACCACAAAGAGATGTCACCTTACACCTGTCAGAATGGCTAAAGTCAAAAACACAAGGAACAACAAGTGTTGGTGAGGATGCGGAGAAAGGGGAGCCCTCCCGCACTGTGGTGGGAGTGCAAACTGCCGCAGCCACTCTGGAAAACAGACTGCTTATGGGAAACATATATGGGACATCAGACAAGAGAAAAGGATCCTGGGGCCCATTCATGTGACTTTCAATAAAATATGCAGACTGTCCAGTAAAAAAAAAAAAAAAAAAATTAAATATGATGGAGGGTGCTCAAAAAATCATATGACCCAGTAATTCACTACAGGCTATTTTCCCAAAGAATATGAAAATACTAATTTGAAAAGACATACCATGCACCTCTATGTTTATTAGAGCATTATTTATGATAACCAAATTAGGGAAGCAACCCAAGTGTCTATTGATAGATGAATGGGTAAGGAATATTTGGTTTATGTATATGATGGAACATTACTCAGCCATAAAAAGGAATGAAATCTTGACCCTTACAACAACATGGATGGAGCTAGAGAATATAATGCTCAGTGAAATAAGCCAGTCAGAGAGAGACAAAGACCATATGATCCCACTCATGTGTGGGATTTAAGAAACAAAGCAAATGAACAAAGGAAAAAGAGACAAACTAAAAAATAGACTCTGAACTATAGAGAACAAACTGATGGTTACCAGAAGGGAGGGGATGAGGGATATAAAATAGATTGAAGGGGTTTAAAGAGTACAGTTGTGATGAGCACTGAGTCATGTACTACAGTGCACACTTGAAACTAATACAACGCTGTTGTTAACTATACTGGAATTCAAAATTTTTTAAGAATTTATTAAAAGAAAAATAAGATTGCCTTTATGAAAATTCAGAAACTGGGAGAATGAATGAATGAATGAATGAATGAATAAATAAATTTACTTTTAAACGTATTTAAAAGTATAAGTCACCCTGATTTTCCCACCAGACATAATCACTGTTTATATGTAGGTAGGTAGACATATACATATAGTTTCATAAATTATTTATATGATTTGTATATAATGATATCATATAGATTATATATAAAATATAATCTCAACTCTGTATATTTATGGAATATTATGTATTTTCTCTACCGTTACAAGAATTTTTCCTGTCATGTAAATATAAATGTATATATCTCCTTCTGTAAACCTCATTTTATTGACTATATAATATTCCACCTATATTCACAACGGTGAGCGTTTTCATTTAAAGATTACCTTTTGATATAAAGTCATACGCTCTACTGTTTCTACCTACAGGAGCATCGTGCCACTATAAGAAGATATTTGTTAGATCAATTGCTAAAAAAAGTCCACAGAATCTGGCCCAAAATAAATATCATGTTCACCCACTCTCATCCAAAACTAGAAAGAGTTAACATATGTGCTGTTACCATAAGCACAAGTGTGGGAAGGAAAGCCGTTCTCCTCCTTAACTGTTTTTAAATCACGCCCATAATGCGGCTGGAAGTGAATGTCAGGCCAAGATAGAAGCACGCCTATATTGTAATGAATACAGCAATAGGATTACAAAGTTGGAACGCAAATCCGAAAGGGCAGGAAGGGATTCAGTTAGACCACCGTCTATCTGTGTAGACCATTCAGCAACAACAGTGTTGTCATTTGCTAATTAAAGGCAAAGAATCTCTTCTCACTTTGTAAAACATTTCATTCATATGCATTATATAAAACTCTATAACTTAACAGAAGAAATTATATGAATGTTTCTGGTTTGCATTGTGAACTCTGATTTTACAGAATGACTAAGCTGTTTTGAGTTCATAAATATATCTCTCTTACTTAGTTGTGTCCACTATAGATGGATCTACCATCACACCATTTGTTGGCTTTACTGATCTCCTGACTTCCAGAATTAGGAGGGCTGCTGTCTAGACCTCCTGACGTGTGTGAGGCCCAGGCTGTGATCTTTCTGGCCTGCAGGACTGCTCCTGTCAAGAAGCACCATCCCCATTCAGGCTCAGGAGACACATTTAATCCTGGTGCTGTTTGCAGACAGACTTTAAAAAGCTATCCCGAGAATACATCTCTGCCAGTAGTTTAGTATGTCAGACCGAGGACAGGAATTTTGCTCTATTCTTAAAATGCAGCTATTTGTGCATTGGGAATATTGGCCAATGAGCAGGAAAGCTGAAGGTCAGAATAAACAGCCAGCTAGGCTGCTCATGTTGGAGAGGAGCTCATGCACTGCATGGGATTCTGGAAGGGCTGGTGTAGGTGAGGAAGAACTGTAGGGTAAGCACAGCTTTGGCCCTACGGTATACTCTGTAGTAGCTGTTTTATGACTTTGTGAGATACGAACCCCCCCCCCCCCAGGGGTACAGATGAGAAATTGAGAAATTTGTAAGCTAGAAGAATTCTTTGTTTATTTGGAAACTGTTTACATTATTTTTTTTCCCTGGGAAAATAATAAAATCCTTAATAGGAGTGTGTGTGGGGAACCTGTGGAAAGGAATAGGCATGAAGAATATGGGTCAATACGAGAGGTTGGACCTGGTGAGGTTGGAATGTTCTACAGGATTTGGTCCTGAAAACTCAAAGTATGCTTTTATTTAAAAAAAAAAGGCACTTAGTATGCTTGTATTGTCCATGACTCAGACAGAGAATGTTGCAGAGGGTGAGTGTGAGTTCCGTGTTGGGCAGGGTGACTGCACGGTGACCTGCCTGTCCGACAAGCCCGGCTGCAGGGCCAAGCCAGAGGGTTGACTCAGAACTCCTTAGTGTGAGTAAAGAAAACCAAGGAAAGATAATTTATGGCATGTGCTTTGAGATTCCCTTAAATAGAAAAGACCAGCAGCTTGAATTTTCTCATCGTGTTCGCTATTTTTCCGTGTGTCTCACTGAGTGCACGGGAAACGTGGACCTACAAAAATGTCTGGAAGAGATTTGGGTGTGAGCACAACACGCAGCTTATCACGAGGTCCTGAATTGCTCCCTAGTGACACCCACACCTCGGAATCATTGCAAGGTCAAGTGAGGGAAGGGTTAGGAACGTACCTTTCCCCCACCTGGCGCTCCTTATTGGCCTCCTGTCAAGGTTCATTTCCTTCCCCAGCGTGGCAGTTTGACCAAAGAAGTAGCTTATTAAGTAATAGCCCCCAGGTAATAATTCACTTTAGAATGCATTATAAATTATGATTTATATATAATCTTAATTGTAAACTGAACATTGCATTAAATTTTAACTTTGAATAAAATTAAAATTAAATTCCTCAGTCTCCACTGAGTAGATTTGAAAGCACTCAGAGTGAGGATCTGGCAATTAAATGTTTACCATGGATACTATACTCGGGGATAATGGGGAATTGGCTCTTATGACCTGTGCTGACTAAATTATCTGTACCAGCCCGTTGGTTCAGAAGCCACATGGAGCTATTACCGTGCTGGGGTTGGACCAGCATCGAATTGCCCCACATAGTGTTTAGAGGTAGCACATATATAAATAACTTAAAAAAAACAATAAAAGTCTAACTGGGTTTTGATGAAGTCTGGCCTGATGAGTCAAAATTATTTGCTGAAGTTATTTAGATTGTAATAGGTCCACATCTATTTTCCTTGAGACAATAACTGTCTTGAGGGCTACGTTGGACAACCTGCTATCAGTTTGCAAAATTGGACGTAGAAGGGCACGTGTGCCTGGATGGAGAGGGCGGGGCATGGGGTGTGTGTGTGCAGTAGCACGATGTGGTGGGACGTTAGGAAGAAGGGCAGATCTAGAAGAGGCTCAAACTTTCCACGGACACACTGCAAGAGACCGCGCCGACAGCAGGCTGCCCTAGCCAGGGAAGGTGATTGATGGGCCCTCTCTGAGTACACCGCGTGTGGAGACGAAGGATAGAGCGTACACAGCAGATGGGCTTGCCCACCGTCCCGGGACCCCTCCTGGAAGGTTGAGGAGCAGCCGGCTGAACGATTCGCCTTCCCCCACGGCACCCCCAGCCCCCCATCTGCTGTGTATGGTGTGCACAGCATCTCCCTGCTGGCCTGGTGTGGTGCAGCCCGCCCTGGGCCTGTGATACCCTAGGCCCGGGAGGCAGAGGACTGGGTCGGGCTGCCCTTTGACTGTAGAGGGAGGAAGTTAGGAATGTCACTAAAGCCCTGTCTCAGTCTCAGCCTCATGTAGGGGCTTGTGCTGCCGAGTTAATCAGCATATACACAGAAAAAACCCTGAGAGTTTTCACTGTAGAGTCTTCAGGCCTTTCCAAACCTAAACTCCTATGAAAATTGATGTCAGAATCTAACACATTTAAATATCTACTTGGGCTGGAAATATTTTATTATTATTTAAAATGCTTGAGAAGCCATCATGTTAGAGTTCATGTTTCTTACAAGAAGAAAGAAGGAAAGCAGTTAGCATTTTGTAGCCATCTATGATTTTTTAGAGCTTGTGCTCGGCAATTTTGAGTATGTGACTTTGTACGTCACAAGGACGGGGGGTGGTGTCGGGTGATTTTGGGGACCCAGCACATGCTTATGTTGATTCCCAGACTCCTACTGCAGACTCAGGGGGAGTCTGAGACACTCAAGGGCCAAAGAGCGAGCAGTTGTGGTGTGTGAGGAATTCCCAGAAGGGATGGTAAATCTCTGCCGTAGTGGACAGAGAGGGGCACCTGCAAAGAAAGAGCAGGTCCCAAGTGCCGGAAGAACGGGTAGAGGTGATGATTAGGGAGGGAGCTTTAGGTGGCAGAAGGGGCGTGTGACGAGTTGAACCTTGTAACAAGAATCGAGGGTATTCCAGAAAAGAGCACAGAGGTCAGGGTGAAGGCAGGGTGAGGGCATGGGGTGTTTGGGGGCTAAGAGGGAGCCCAATGGGGCAGAGCCTAGGCTTGCCACTGGGCCACGCTTGGAAGAGGCCCGTGTCTTCTTGTCACTTGACTCCAGTGTTGCAACAGATGTGGATGGCTGGAGGGGTCTGGAGAATCAGTAACCGGTTTCCCAACACTTGCTCAGAAAGCACTCCCGGGAAGAGTCCACAGACTTCCCTGGACTTTGTAATTGTTCCGGGCAGGCAGAACTCGGAGTCCCAGGGAGTAAAGGAGAAGAGCAACTTTATTTCATGTTGGGAGACAGTTTTTAGAGCAGAGTATTTTATCCCATCGTCTTCATTACACAGATGAATCCTACAGCCTTCACTGGGCGCATACTGTGTGCTCAGCGCTATGTAGTGTGTCGCGGGCGAGCGGCGCCGCCTGCCAAGGAGAAGCTTCCAAGTGAATCTGATTGACTCAGCCCATCCCGGCAGTGGGGGAGGGGCTCTGTGGTGCTGACTTGGGGCGCACTGGTGCAGGCTGGAAGGCAGGGGGTCCTCAGGGAAGGAACAGGGACTCGACTGGCATTGCAGTGTCACTGGATGGGGGAGGGAGGCGTGGAAGCCCCAGAACCATGCTTTTGGCTGTGAGGTTTCGCGATGGCAGCGGTAGCTTTGGAGATGCCTTCCTGGGAGAGGCTCCCCTGAGTGTGGCATGGCCCGAGGGAGATGGGGCGGGGGTGGGGGGGCGTCAGGGGGAACCTCGGTGCGTAGCTGGCTGCAGAGCCAGCTAGATGGGGGCGGGGCGGCAGTCAGGGCAATGCGTCCCGACGCAGAGTTCGGTGCCACGTGGCCGGTAGCACGACGGTCACAGGGTGCCCGGAAGCCATGGGTCACAGTGCAGGGCAGGCCCAGAGACGTCAGACTCCTGTCCCTAACACAGTGCCGGAAAAACACAGCTTTGTGGGCTTGTGGTCCCTGGACTGTGAGGCTGTCAACTCTATTTTTGGGGGGAGGGGAGATACTTTTAATATCTTCACCCTTCTCAGGAAATGAAGGCAAAGTAGTTTTAGAAAAGTTAGCCAGACAATCAAGAGGAGCAGTCAGAGGGGAGGTGATTTCTGAACTTGGGGCCTGGATGCAGGGAGAGGCTCTGGCACGGCCCCGGGGGACGGGTCCCTGAGGGACTGTGCGGGGCAGAGACGTGTCAGGGTTAGGTTGAGGTGGTTGGGAAGCGGGATCCACGAGAGCCCCTGTCCTTCACCTGCGGAGAAGGGCTGGCTTCCCACCCAGGGCCGCTGTGTGGGCAGCGCTGGGCCGTGCGGGCCCAGACAGCGGGCGATGGCCGTGCTCACACTCACCGTTTGAAGTCACACCACCTCCCATTTCCTAAGCCCGAAATCATAAAACCAGAGTAGTTTTATAAATAAGTCCTGGGATATAAAAAATCAAAACAAAACCAAAAAAATCCACCTTACCTTATTTTATTGCATTTGTATTAATGATGTTACTGTTATTTGCACCTTTCCTTACTTTTTTTTTTTTTTTTTTTGCATTTCTTTGTGACTATTAATAATCCTGTGTCGTGAGCGCAGGTCCGCAGTCTGATATTGGTACATCTCCCGGGGCTGTGCTGACGAGAGCGAGAGGGACGAGCACAAGTTCAATGGAGTCAGATGGTCGTTCCAGCCTAAAACCAAAACGTTGCTGTGACTATTAGAAATAGAAACCTGACGTAAAAATGTAAGGAGTTTACAAACCCATACACTTTTTATTAAATCATCAAAGAAAAGCTCCCCCGAGCTCACAAAAGAGTTCTGAAGTACTGGGAATGGGGGCGGGGTATAAATAGATGTGAGGGAGCCGTGAATTCAAAGATGGTTCTAGGCGTGCTGACAGTATGGTAAACAAATGAGCAGTTGCCTTCATGACACAAACACTGGGACTCGGCTAGTTTTGATTTCTAGCTCTGATTCTGTGTGACTGTGCCACCAAAATTAAGATTTCTCACTTTACATCTCACCATTCTCGATGGGGCCAGAGCTGGTACAACATTACACTCCGTCTAGAACGGTTTCCCCCTTGAAGCAAAACTGCAACATCTCATATGGCGACGGTGTTGTATTCATGACTGCCTTTTCTCTCGTCCTTTCTTTTCTTTTCCTTTCCTTTTTTCCTTTATTTCCTTTTTTTTTTTTTTTTTTTTTATGTAAGCAGAAAAATAATGTGGTTTGAGGCAATGGCCCAACACAATAGGAGCTAATGAATAGAGCGGGTTGCACTCGAGAGACTGCAGTTCAATTCCTGGTGGTGCCAATCAAGTCCGAAATATTAACCATGGTAACCGCAGATTTCCAGCTCTATAGATGCCTCGGGGAGGCAGTTGCTCTTTGGTAATCATTGGGGTCCCGGGAAGGAGAAGGGCTTGCAGTGACAAAGCACCACTGAGCCGGTGAATGCCGCCTTCACAAAGATGGGCATTGACGGCCTACTGCTCCGAGCAGCCCTGCTGGGGAGGCCCGCGGCTTTATTCCCGGAGAACTTGCAGGAGGTCAGGAGGGAAGGTACAATGGCAAAGAGATATGTATTTAGGAGGAGCTGAATAGGACAAGAAGAAAAGAAAGTTATGTGCTGTGGGTCATTCATTGTGACAGTGACCTGGATTCATTAGGATTCTGGGGCTCTGAGTTATGTGCAGGGTGAGGTAGGTATAAGGGTTGAATTGTGTCCCTTCACAAGTCGTATGTTGGGGTCCTAAACCCTAAGACCTCAGATTATTGTGACCTCATTTGGAAGTAGGGTCATGGTAGGCATACTTAAGATGAGGTCATGCTGGATGGATCCACCCCCACTCCAGTCTGGCTGGTGTCCTTTTAAAAAGGGGAAGTGTAGACACAGACGCATGCTGAATGCCGTGTGAGCATCAAGACCAGGGTTGGGCTGGTGGGTCTGCAAGCCGGGGAACAGCGGAGATGGCCAGCAGAGCACCCCAGCGTGGAGGGAGGGATGGAACAGACTCTCCCTCCCAGCCCTCGGAATTCGCACCCCACCCTGTGCAAACCTTGATCTTGGACTCCTGGCCGCAGAACTGGGAGACGATACTTTTTTGAATGGAAGCCATTCAGTTTGTGGTGCAGCCCTAGCAGACTAGGACGGCCCAGATCATTGAATGAGGAGCTCTGGGGGGAAAACCCAGGAATCCCACGTGTAAACCACCCTTTAGGAGATCCTTCTGTGCATTCCAGTTTGAGAAGTACCCTTCTAAACCCTAAGTTCTATCACAACAATCTAGGGATGTTTTCTATGGAAGCAGACTTTTGGACTCCCTTCCTCACAGTCCTCATACTCTCCCCACCCTGCACACACACATCCAGGTTGGTTGAATTAGAACCTCACAGATATTTCTTGGAGTAGGTTCTGAATCCTAGGGCCCAGGTTTTCTTATGGTGTGTCTGGTGCTTTTCCATTTAGAAGGGATTTGCTTTTCCAGTAGGAATCCTTACTTTTGCCTAGGGTTTCCCTATTTGTAACACACTTTAACATGACTTGTCTTGTTTGCTTACTTGTAGGTTGTGACCCACTGGTGGGGAAGAGTGAAAGGGCAAGGTCATTGGCTCAGAGGTCCCTCGGAGAAAGTTAGGTGTGGGGCATAGGCCTGGGCAAAGCTCCATCCTCTAGTTCCCTGCTGAGTGCTCGAGGATATCCTGGGCTCTGGTGGAGCCTCGGGAGTTTGGTTTGCAGCTAGAGAATCTTTCAGTACTTGCTCATCTAATGCTTGCTCATTTGTTTGGTTGGCTTTTTG
This sequence comes from Procyon lotor, assembly GCA_028646535.1. NCBI lineage: Eukaryota > Metazoa > Chordata > Mammalia > Carnivora > Procyonidae > Procyon > Procyon lotor. Next base: position 112,922,061 of record CM053610.1, read on the forward strand.
GGGAAGAGAACCCTAAAACATCCCCACTCCCAACCCTTCGTGGCCCCTGTCTCTAACCTTCTGGATAGTACGCAGTTTCCTGACTGGGCCCTTTACAATATACCCCAGCTCCCTCCACCAGGCTCATTGTCCAGCAGTCCCTGTCCCCTCCCCTCCAGGCTCTGTGTCAGTAGCTGTAAGACAATAAAGACATCGGCTAGCGTAGTCCTTAACCATAGTACTCTAAGCTCTTCTCAGACATCAGTGTGCACACAAGTTTCCTCTGATCCGGTTCTAGTTTAGTGTCTGCAGTGGGCCCACGATGCTGCATTTGTAATGAGCTCCCGGGGGCCGCTGATGGTGGATGGGTCACACTTTAAGGGGCGGGCACTTAGCACATACTCACCTACTTAACCCGCCGACCTTTGAGGTTGGTGCTATCGTTGTACTATTCAGATGGGGAAGCCGAGGCACAGGATGGTGAAGTGGCGTGCCTTGGGTCACAGAGCAAGTGAGTGATGAGCTGGGATTCGAGCTCAGGAGGTCTGGCTCTCAGGTCCATTTTCTTGTCTATTTGCCGGTGCTGCTTTGTAAGCAGGCTTGACAGACTCCGTGGCTTCCCAGCACCCCAGCTGCTTTCTCTGCTCTGTGCCTCCGTGCCGTGCACGTTGACCAACCTCTCCCTCCCTCAGTGTTCTCGTCTGTGCAGTGGGGCTGTGACCATATCTACCTCCTAGGATGGTTATGGAAATCAAGTAGGATTATCTGTGAGCCTTTCTTCTGTGTTTCCTTCTCCTCCTTACTATTTTTAAGTAATTAATAATGTAGACTGAAATCCCACTGACTCTGCATGTCCGTCTCCTCCTCTGAAAAGGACATCATCATAATTTCTTCCTCACGGAGCGGTCTTGTGAAGGATGAACTAGGTGCGACACGCCCAGGCTCCTCGTGTAAGGCAGCCACGCAGGCAGGGGTTACAAATGCCAGTGTTTTCATTCAGCAAACACACCTCTCTCAGCCACGTCCACGATCCTTACCCAGGTAATCCTGTCCGCACCCCCACGGGCGTCATCTTGTTTCATCCGTGTCCGAGTCTGGTGAAACACTGGCTCTTTCTGTCGTACCGACGAGACGGCGGAGTCGCAGTGTCGATGGGATGTGCCCCGTGCCACGCGCTCCGTTGGTGGGGGATAGAATCGAAGGCCCAGCCGTGTTCATTGGTTGCTGTTCCCACGTGGTCACTGTGTGACCTCCGCAGTGGGTGATCCCCTGGATGCAGAACAAGAAGAGCACACACGTGTGTGAACTTAAGCCAATTTCTCTGCGACTCCGCTAGTACCTGCTTCCTTAGTTCTGAGCTTCTTTGTTGTTTCCTTAAATCCCTTTTTATTATGTCTTCATGTTGCTGTCTCTCTTCCGTGAAGCTTTGTCCTCCTTGCCCTCTGACTGGCTCTCTTCACGATGACCCTTGGCCGCAGTGGCATGGGGAGAGCAGCCGCGTCCAGCTCTGGTCACCGGTCTCTCTGTCACCGCTCAGTGGTCCCTGAGAGCCAGGTCCCCAGAGACAAAATGTCGGGGTCAGAGGGGATATGGAGCCGTCCTTGTCCCTGAAAGAATGGTAGAACTAACTGACCCCTCCATCGTCTGTGAAATAGTGGCAGGAGTGATTGATTCAGGGTCAGGATCCCGGGGTCCTGGGATCGAGCCCCACATCAGGCTCCCTGCTCAGCGGGAAGGCTGCTTCTCCCTCTGCCTCTGCCGCTCCCCCTGCTTGTGTTCCCCTTCTCACTGTCTCTCTCTGTCAAGTAAATAATTAAAATATTTAAAACAAACAAACAGATTGTAAAATTGAGTCCAGACTGATTTCAGGGCAGCACGCACCCGTGTTCCCCACAGTGCTCTGAGATGAGCTAGTGTCAAGGGTGGAGGCCAGGGTTTCCTTAGGTAACTGGGAACCTTTCCCAAGGTTAGTGTCTAACTGACAGCCATTCGTTTTCGAGTTGGGATATATGGTTCTCTTCAAAGTATTACATGGCCTATGCAAGCATTAGTTGTAAAAATTTAGTGAATTTCTATTAATTTTATTTTCATATCAATAAGGATCTATTAAGAGCTTGTGATATGCTTATACATAGGACAGAGCTTTTTGGGATTAAAGGGACCAGGACACATGCACACACGCGTGAGCACGTGTGCACACACGCACACACATGCACGTGCGTGCGAACATACATCTCTTATAATGAACTTGAGGAGATTTGCTTTTAACTTGGAGACCTTACAAAGGAAATAATTAGGAAGTATTTGTGATATTTTCCAGTTAAGAACCCAATGGAAAGTATGGTCAAATGTTAGATGAATTGTTGTCAGCCAGAAGTACTGGTTTTTTTGTGAATAATTTGGATCATTTGTCCCTCTGTTTGGAGGGAGATAGAATTTTCACATTATTGGGGTGAAGATGGGGCAGATATGTGGAGATCTGATTTTCTAGAATGGAAGTGGTGATATTGTGGAAAGAATATTGGACTTGCAGGCCAAAGACTTGCGTTCCAATTTTTGGTTTCATATTTGTTCACAGTAGGATCTTAAGCAAGTTAATTAACCTCTCTGAACCCAATTTGCTCATCTGTAAGATGGAATTAATAATAATCTACTTTAAGGATTGTGGAGAAGAAGTACAATAGACATGAGCGTATTCTGTAAACACTGAAGAGCTGTATTCATTAATGGGTTATTATTACAACAATGTTCATAACACAGCTAACCGGAACGTCTAAATACGGGATATGAAGTGGAGTGCGGGGGGAAAGGAGCAGACCCGGCCGTTGTCCCCATGGCTGTTGCTAATGAGGTCTGAGCTGGGGGAGGACAGTCCCTGTGGCTGGCACGTGGTTGGTGCAGCCCTGGGGACGGTGGAGCCAGCGCAGGAGACGCGTGGGCCTGCGGCATTGAGGGCATCCGCAGTGCTGTACAACCCATCCCAGTGTAGGAGCCCCTCCCCGGCCCTCCCTCCCCCCAGCCCCTGGACAGCTACAGATCTGCTTTCTGTGTCCGTGCCTTGGCCCATTCCGGACATTTCATATAAACGGAGTCCTACTGTATGGGGCCTCTTGGGTCTGGCTCCTTCCACCAAACACGATTTCCAGGTTCTTCATGTTGTGGCCTGTGTCGGTCCTTCATTCCTGTGTATCTGAGGACTAGTCCATTGTAGGTGCATGTCGCAGTTTGCTTATCCACCCCACGTCACATTGATGGACGTTTGGGCTCTCCCGACCTATCGGCTCTTACGGATAGTGCTGCGTGACATTTGCCATGCACGTCTTTGTTCGAATCTTACCTTCTTCTGCCTCCCCCGCTTCCTTCTGCGTGTGGCCAGAATCATCTTGTAGAAGATAAATCCGATCTTCTCACCTCTTTCTGTGGCCGTTGGTGGCCTCCCTTGCATTGTAGGCCACGGCTGAGCCTCAGTAACATGGTCCGCGGGCCCTGTGTGTTCCGACTGCCCACCCCAGCTGCTCGGCACGTCTCAGTCCCCGGAATACAGTGAGCATCTGCTGCCGCCGGTCAGCCCCACAGCTTTCTGAGCCCAGCCTGTAGCGCTCCCCTGGCCTCCTCTTTACCAAGCCGACTCTCGGGTGAACTGCAGATTTCAGCCCAAGTCTCACTTTCCAGGGACACTTTTGTGACGTCCAGACTGAGTCCAGCCCTGTGCTCTGTATTCTCTCACACCTTGCCCTCAACCTCTGTAGCCTGTCTCACAGTTGCCATTACGGTGGTTGGTTGTGGCTCCCTGAAAAATGGAAGGCCCGCAAGGAATGGCACAGGGCTCCCTTGCATGCGCCGTCAGTCCAGCACCTAGCACATTTCTCAGCACGCAGTTGCTGCTCCACATTAACTTGTCCAGTGTTGAAGGTGTCCAGTCCCCAGTAATGGGGACACACATCGCGGTCTCTGCCCTCCCTCCCTGCTGCTCAGCACTTCCTGTGTTTGCACAGTGTGGGGCAGAAATAGGGAGGCCCCTTTGTCCTGCAAAGAATTTGGGGAATGTGCATCATTTCCTGTGAGGTCCACGGAGATGGCAGCTTTCCCTATGCTTCTGATAGCTGCAAGGTGAGAGGTGCGGTCTCTTTCTGAGCGACTGGAAAATAAAATGCAGGTGCCATGTGGGAAAATTGCTTTCATCTGGTCCATGACTGTTTTCGGTTAAACAGAGGAACTGCAACCCAAGCAAAAGTTGAGAAGGGATGATGGCTGAAATTTATTAAACCCCGGGCCAGTGTTCATACATTTGAGATGATGTCAGAGCCATGAAGACAGAGTCACTTAATCTCCTACGGAGACGGAGTCAAGTTAGTGCCCTGTGGAGGAGCACTTACAAGATTCTCCATCTAGCACACACGTGGGGCAAGTGGGGTCCAGTGGTTCCTGCTGGGATGACAGCAGCGGTAGGCACTGTCTGCGGGCCCTCTGCCGCGGGGCCACCCTCTGCTCCGCACGGGGAACCACTGCAGGTGAATGGGTGAATGCAGGGTTCGCCTCCGCCAGCGGCTTGGGGTGAGGTTGGAGGTGGGACCAGCAAGGGAGGCCACCTGGGCAGGCTCTTGGCTACAGGGACCTTCGGATCGCTCTCTTTTGCAGCCCACAAGGCATATGGAAAGTCTTAATGAGGAGATTGTTTTGTTAGGCACTTTTATTTTTCCTATTAAAAGATTTTGAGTGAGGAAATCTGATGATAAAGCATTAATCATCCTACAAAATAATGGTCACCTCCCATTGAGCAGACCCCTGTGCCAGGCCCCGGGCTGTGTTCCTCACATGCATCATTGCTTCTGAGTCCCCTCAGTGACCTCCCAGGTGGGCGTCCTGATGAACCCATCATATGGATTGGACCACAACTTGGAGAGATTGACTTGTCTGTGGGTATTTCGCTAATAGGTGACAGAGGTGGGATTCTTGCCCAATTTTTTAAAATCCAGGGCCCTTGCTTTTAACCATTACAGTGAATTGACACTATTTTGGAGGTTTGGGACAAGTGCAGGAATCTTTTAGGATTCAGTTCTATGCATTGGAAAGTAGTAATAGATGATGAACTAGAAAAATCTATCATTAGTGTCCCCAGGGAGCCCACAGTGGATTTCTTCAGAGTCACGCATAGGCAGGTGTGCGCGTGTGTGGATGGAGACACACACAGAGAGACACACACTCACCAGAAACAAAGGAAAGAGCATAAACAGGCAGATGAACCATGAGTCCGCAGGGGTGGTGCCTTTCTGCCTGGCACACAGGGCCCGCTGACTTGGTTTGGGTGTTGGGGTTGGACTCACATGGCCACACTAACTATGTAGACCTCCTCTTGGATCCTTCTGGAATTGTGTCTCTGGGTCAGTGCTGCACTGACTTGGGGCATTATCCCTTTGACGGGATCGGAAGGAGGGGTTCACGTCCATGTGTTCCTTTATATAGATAGCCTCGTGGCAGGGCGCTAAAGACCATGTTGTGATTCACAGGAAAGTGACATAGTTCAGGACTTAAGTTGATAAGCTCTTGGGACAACTGTCTGCTTCAATCCCATTTGTGCTGCATGTCCCCGTGTGACTTGGGATTAGTTACTAAAACAATCTGCACTTTCCTTTTCCAGAAAGTACAGGTAATGAGGGTACCTCTTTGTGCAGGTTAATTTTATGTGTTAGCTTGGCTCGTCCCCGGTGCCCAGATACTGGAGGTCTTTTCTAGATAACATTGACATTTCAATCCCTTGACTTCGAGAGAAGCAAACAACTCTCTGATGCGGGGGGCCTCCATAGAAGGACTGATCTCCCCTGGGCAGGAAGGAATTCTGCCAGCAGACGGCCTTCAGACTCAACCGCCAACGTCAACTGCTCCACGAGTCCCCAGCCTGCTCGCCTACCCCATCGATTTTGGACTTGCTGGCCCCTATAATTACATAAGCCAGTTCCTTAAAATACGTCTCTCTCTGATAGATCATGGGTTATTATTACACATACACGTATACTGTTGGTCTGTTTCTCTGGAGAGGCCTGACTACCATACTACTGCGCTTCCTCATTAGGTGGTTGGTTGGGGAATTAAATGTGTTATTGCACATGGAGGTCACGGAGTGGTGCCTGCCACAGAGGAAGAGGTTAGCCTGTTAGCAGTTACATAAAATCCAGCCCTGACTAACGTGATCTGCGGGGGGTGGGCTGGGGGCATTGGGCCAGACGTGGGCTTGAGGAAGGCACAGGCCTTGCCCTCAGGAACAGGGCAGTTCAGTGGGAGAACCTGCATGCATTCTGGCAGCTGAAATACAGGGAGGAGAAAAAGAGAAAAGGAGGTGTCCTAATTGTGTTCCAACCCTCAGACACCTTGACCTGCTGCTCCAGGTCAGTGCCTTTGTGTAGGTCCTTCTAGTATTATCAGAAGGGGTGAGTCTAAGGTTATGGAAGGTCACCCTCCCACGTGTGAGCCTGGCTTTTGTTCTGGGAAACTGATTCTCTCTCAGTACTAGGGTTACAGAAGGCAACGCTACAAATGACTTTGGTTCAGGTCAAGAGCACATGTTTTCATAGCAGCTTTACGTCCCCGTTGACGGTAAGATTGGCACAGGTACAGGTTAATTAGAAAGGCAGCTCCCGTCCGTGGAAAGCCCAGAGCCTAGGGAGGGATATTCCCACCTGAACAGCAATTCCAGGTGCCAGGCTTGCTGGAGTGGAGATCAGTGCCAGGGCAGTGGGAGAAAGGAGGGGATGACTGAGCTGACCGGAAGCAAGGCAGGCAATCGAGCTTCTGTGGGTAAATGGCAGTTCCAGGAGAAGCTGGGGGAAGAAGGCCTCCTGGAAAGAGGCAGAGCCTGAGCGAGGCCTTGCTCGGTGTGCAGGAGGTCTCTTTGTCCTGGGGGGCGGGGGTTATTAGTAGCATTGACGAGGGAAGCGAGGCCCGCTCAACCTCTGCAAAGCCCTCCATTACAAACCATGTGCCACGACGCATGGTTCACGTCGATCCTGAGAGAGTAGCAGAGCAGTTGCCGAAGAGCTGCCTTCGCCTTCCCTCTAGGCCACACCCTTTACTGAATTTTAAGGTAAGTTATGCCACCATCCAGAGTAGGAATCCTGCTTCTTCTGAGACAAGAGCTTGCCGTACTCTCTCTCGCAGCTCCTTTAATACCCAGCATGATGCTCTGCAGGCAATCCACTGTTACAGAAATGAATTAAAGTGTAAACCTTTGCTTTTCAGCTCATTTAATCCAACCAATTAGTGTTTAGGGATTCTTGACAGAAATATAATCAAAGAATTTCAGATCTAAAAGGACCCTCAGATACCCACTATTCATCTAGTGCATTAGAGAGATGAAGACTCTGAGACCTTGAGGTGTTATGTAACTTGCCCCCAGTGGCATGACTTTTCAGGTAGAGGCCACCCAACTCTTTATAGTCTAATAATCAGAATGGTTCCAGAGGATTTGCATATGTCTTCAGATATGGTCCGGTCACTTGTTTGTCGCTGGTCTTCTCTGTCTCTTAGAGAGTGGTGGTGCTGGTAGGACAAAGGTTGTTGGTCTAGTTCCATTATGGGCGAGTTGTCTGGCACCTGCCCCTTGGTGATGGCCCGGCGCTGCTCACAAGCTCCTAACCCGAAAGATTGATGCTGCGAGTGCAGCTGGATGGGAGTCACCCCTCGGTATTTAGTGGGCATTTTCCAGAACTGTTCGAGTTGTTGGGGTTTAAAGGGTGTCAGAAGGATGAATCAGACATGGTTCTTGCCATCTTAAAATTCAAAGTCCACTGGCAAAATAGCATAAGCACAAGAAACAGGACAAGAAGAGAGTGAAGTAACTCCAGAAAGCAGATTCAGAATGGCCCAGTTTCCGGGTTCTTGCCCTCATAATAGTCGGCCGTTGTCTCTGTAACCTCAGCCAGGGTTCAGTTTTGCTCATTCTCCGCTTAGATCGGAACCATTTGGTACCCTTGCAATAATTTACCATTAAAAAGGGAATGAGTTGAGGTTTCCATCCTGAAAAACCAAGGAGGAAACATGAGAAAAGATCCAGGAAGGGTTATTTGCCAGCCGGTGAAGTTGGAAATTCTGAACAAGGAAATGTTGTTAGGGTGGGCTCCAGAATTCCTCAAGGTGGATTGTATTTTCTACAGAGAAAAAAGGGAGAACAGGAAAATGCTAGTTTGTGATACTGTTTCATGGGCCAAGGGAGTCCCCCTGGTGAAATAAACAAGTTGATTTGGGTTGGAAAATCCTTTTGGAAATTGACAGGTGACCTTACCTTTTGACTGACTCTCTTAGAAGCAGAAAACCTTGCTTCTTGGTAATCTGGGTGTGCATTACCAAGGACATCCAAAAGGAGCCAGCCCTCTCGTAACAGGACCTGTGGCGGTTCTGCATAGTGAGAAAAGGTGTTCATACTCAGGCCCAGAGTGATCCTTATAGGGCCACACGGTTTGTTATGTTCAAGTTCCCATGAGAAACTTAGCAGAATTAGACACAGAACCAACCCAGATCACAAAAAGGTAGTCATAAGCACCTCCTCTAAAATGAAGCCATTTCAAGACTATGCACTCAAAGGAATCTTTGTATCACCTGCAATCCTTTGCCCAGGCTGTAGCACACAGTAAGGCATACTGAATGCCTGAGGAATAAATGGGAAGAATGCATTATGATGGTACATAGGGGGTTCCTGGGAGGCTCAGTCTGTTAGGCATCTGCCTTCAGCTTGGGTCATGATCCCAGGGTCCTGGGGTCAAGCCCTGTATTGGGCTCCCTGCTTAGCAGGGAGCCTGCTTCTGTCTTTCCTCCCCACTCATGCTCTCTCTTTCTCTCTCTCTCTCTGACTCTCAAATAAATAAAATAAAAAGGATACATAGAAGCACATCAAGTTAGTGTCTTTGACTCTGTGAGAACAGGCATAATTAAGACAATGAGTAGAGTTACCACTCAGGATAATATTTCCCCGGGGATGCATTGGGATTACACTTTCCAGGCTGGAATGCTATCTGATGTGGCCCTCCGGACAGAGGAGACACTTCTGCCCCCACGTTGTAGACACCGGTGCTTAGATACAGCGAGGCACTGCTGTGGACGCTCATTGATGGAGACAGAGGTGCTGCTGCGGGGGGATGTTGACGGGGGCAGTCTGTGTGGGGGGGGCAGAGGGCGGATGGGAAAATCTCTGCGCCTTCCTCTCAGTCTTGCTGTGATGCAAAACTGATCTACAAAATAAAGTGTTTACTAAAAAAAATACAGTGAGTGTATACACGAGTGATCTGCGCGAGGTGACTCGGGTCACATGTGACAGAGCGACGGGACCCGGTCCTCTGGATTTCTGGTTAGTGCCCTGACGTAAGGTCCCTCCTGAGTGGAGGTGAAACAGGAATGTGTTTCTAATCTATAGCCTGCCCCTCTGGGCTTTGGTTTTGGAATCACCGGTTGCAGGGCCACCACGGACTGCACGTGTCCCGTGTCTGCATTCTGTAGGCTGTTTGCCCATATGTGCCCGTCACTGTCACCCTCGCCAGCCCAGCGTGTGGGTCTCTGGCAGGCAAGCCTAAGCCACCCGCTCCTTCCTCTGTTCTTCCTTCTCGCTGTGTATTTGCCTCTCTTGTCACACTGGATCATGAGCAAGTGCTCGTCTCTGTCTCTCACCGTAGTATGATCTCCTCCAGACCGACGCTGTGTCAGACTCAGCTTTCACTGCTCTCTTCCGGCACGGCGCTTTACAACAGTGTCGCAAGTGCTTGAAAATTATTTACCGTAGAATAACTATGACCATTTAACTGCCTTTGTCACATTATCAAATAGATTCTGATTAAATTCTTTTTGATGATGGTAAAAACAATAACAATACCAAAAATTCTTGTCTTATCGTCATGCCCTCAAACAAAAGATCACTTAATTGTATGAAGGAAGCTGTTCCTTTGGGAAACTGCAAAGAAATGCTTCATTTGTGTCATAAAATACTTTGGGTGCTTGTGTGACGCAGTGTGGGATGAGGGTAGTCAATGGGTGAAAGAAATGAAATTAATCATTTGCGTTCCAGCTAGCTAGCGTTTCTAAGTTGATTCAGGGAACATTTTCTTTTGCTTGCCATTTTGAGCCGCATCCCTCCAGCAGGCTAAGTCCCACTTTTTGAGTTGGTATTTATTGTGTCATATCTGGTGAGCAAAATATCATGAACATGTCTGAAGTTATTACCTAATGTAAGAGAAGGGGCCAGTGATAGCAAACTTAATTAGGTCCAGCTCCTATTTAGGAGTTTAGGTTGTTTGGGAGTTTGGGTTGCAGTCCAAGAATTGGAGGTTTTCTCAAGGTGGAGATCCACCAAGGGAAGGAGCGTGAATCAGGACTAGAAATCAACTCAATACAAAGTTCAGTGCCTTTCCCAGTGGTGTTAATAAACCAGGACAGATAAGGAGGATCAGGAAAATCTTTGTAAGTAACATTTTGGAGAGAAAAAGTCGTATTAGACACATCAGGTGGGCTATTTGCTTCAAGAATAGAGGTTAACTTATTTGATAAGTCAAAAGATTAGGAATGATGTCATTACATGAGACAATTAAATAATGTTCACTAAAAGAAGTGTGTTTAATTTCAGAGAGTCCAACTTTTGGAAATAATTTTAGGACTGGATTAAAGAGTAACTTCCATAACTGCCTGGCCCACTCTTTATTCTTTCTTTAAAAAAAGAAATCCAAGTTTCCTCTTAATTGAGTTGGAACAATCCTAGGAATCTGTCCGAGGTTCTGTAAATCGCTAACATCCCATCTTGCCATGTCTTATAAACACATAAAAGGCTATTGTTGCACAGAGTTAGGTTTTTAATAATTTTTCAACTCCTTTACCTCTGGAGTCCACTTAAAGCCATCCTCTGTTGGGAAGCCATTCGCGACTATCAGGGCTTTTTATGAGAACAAAGAGGTAGTCTTTCTTACAGAGAACAATTCTACACTGGCAGAGAGCTGTGCTAGATGACCTAATAGGTCTTTTCTATCTCTAATTTCTGTGATTCTATGAAAATCATCACCCACTATCAGAACCAGATGTTGGCTGGTAGACAATGGCTGTGAGGATCCATCTTCCCCCGTCAGCCCCTTTCCGACGTGTAGGTTGCCACCTCCCCCCCCCGCCCCCCACTTCTCCGCTCTGTGGCAGCTGATGAGATATTTATATCCTTCTTCCCCAGCCTGCCAATTATAATTATCAATATCTGCACTGATAAAAAAAGAGGCATCATCAGAGTTGTGCACAGTATGTGATAAGCCAAGTTTGAGTTGAACACGAGAATAGTTTCTTCTAATTAGGAACAAAAGAGAGGTGCATTTGGTGGCAGGGCTGCCATCTCGGCTGTGTCACGTGGCCACAGGAGAGCCCTTCCGCCCCCCTTAGAGCACCTTCGTGGACAGACGGTGAGGCGGAGATGCCCCCACCAGCAGCTATTGCCTGAGACAATGCCGTCGGTACTGTACGGAGTTGGAGCGTTGCTTTAAATATAATAAACAAAAGTGAAATCTTACACGAGGCAGCACAGCTTAGTAATTGCTGTTTGGAGCTCACGTCTCTGTAGTGATTTGCTCAGCATTTCATCTCCAGCTGCAGCACAATTTTTGCCAAATATAGATAAATGAAGTTAAAGTTATTGGCAACCACTAGTTCTGTGTCCCTGTTTTGAGTTTATAGATTTCATAGGAATGGCATTACTTTATTTCTGCGGCAGACAATTGTTCTTCTGAAGCGAGAACTTTTTCCATGGTCTGGTCTGTAGGGCATTTTGAGAGAGGCAGGAAATTTTATCAGAGAGATATATGGACAGCTGGAGTAAGATTTCTGTTGGGGCTGTGGATCAGTTGAAAATTTGAGGTGGGGGGGAGGGCATATTTTAAAGGTTTCTAAACCTTCATGGAATTTGAATAAAGTGTCTACAGGCTCCCCTTTCATCGTGGACCGCCGGCTGGCAGCAGTGACTCCCTTCCCATCGGCGGCTTCCCGAGACACCCCTTCAGAAAGAAGCGGCCATCGTCATCTGAAAACTGTTTTTGGCTCTCCTCTTACTTCTTGGTGGAATTTGAGGCTGTTGAATTTCCTGTTAGATGAGTGGGAATCACAGCCCCGGAAGGAAAGGTGGTCTGAGACACGGGTTCAACTTTCATAGGGTACAACCCCCTTCTCTGGTGGAGGGTGGATGGGCCCTTCCCTCTCCAGTCACCTCCGATGGACATGTAGCTGAGCCTCCCGGGAGGCTTTCGCTGTCATGATCTACTCTCACCATTGGGGTGAATATTTATTCGTCACTTTTTTGGTAGCGCTCAGCGGTCAGCTGCACGCCTCCTGGCCGTGTTCTCGTCTGCGTCCAAGGCACTTCAGTTCCCTCGGTCATCTCACTGTGGCTTCGTTTTAGGCTCCTTATTACTCAGGTGACTTTGCTGCTTTGGTGAACAGTTTTCTAGAATCTTAAATAAAATAGGCTGAGAAGACCTATTTGGGAAGGACTCCACCATGTGAGTTCAAGTCAATTCTGTTTACACACACACACACACACACACACACACACACACACAAGTGTGCACACAGGCACATGCACACACACACAGTCTCAATGTCTTAGCCATTAACTGTCCTGAAACTGCTTGGATTCTTGCAGTCACTTTCCTGTCCCTAGGTAGGTCACTTGTACTCAGAGCAAGGTCACTCCCATGCCTCTCTGCGTGCTGTGCCCTGTGCCTGAGGTGGGGGAAGAGTCACCATTAGTCTCCCTCTGTCCTCCTCTGCCCTCTTTTACTTCCTCTTAGTCTCTTTTCCATGAGTGATTTAAGCCCATTTAAAAGCTTTGTAAAATTCAGCAATGAGAAAATAATTTAAATATTCTAGAACATATACTTTCCAAGTCATACAATATTGTGGATCACCTCTGTTGGAAATCACTTTAGGAAACCCCTTTCCTGTTTATTTTCTTTCTACCAAATCTCAGGATGATGCGACCCCACTTTTCCCAATGCTGTTGCCCTGACAGAGTTGGGAAAACCATCCCGTGGTCGACGGAAGCTCCATCATCACACTTGTCACACTGTACTAAAATACACTTTTTACCCAGTTCCTTCCCTCCAAACTGGGTAAGGGCCACTTTCAAATTGTTTTTATGTCTAACTCCTAGCACACGAGTGCCTGATGCGAAGACGGTCCTCAGCAAATGTTTACTGAACGAGAGTGTTAACAAAGAAGATGATTTTGGGGGAATAGCCACAAAATAAAGGGAGTGCCTCTGAATGGGGCTTAAAAATGAGAGAAGGATGCTTTCATGATTGTCTCCGGCATGTGGAGACATCTGCTAGCCCCCTTGCCGCCTGGCCCGGTAGCCCAGCCCCAGCAGCCTTGCCGAGGTCCAGCGTTGTGGGGGGACCAGAGCTGACAGACCCGGGCCTTGAGGGTGGGGTTCTGGAAAGTGAGCTGAAAGGCACATGCTGTTTGAAGGTGTTGCTAGGGGCTCTGAGCCATAAAGTGCACTTGCAAGCTTTCCCTAGTTGCCTGTTGGATCTGGGCCTCGTTCCCAAGCCCTGGGAGCCGCCCTGTCATCCGCACATGCGCCAGGATCGGCTGCTGCCCCCTTCTCCCTCTGAAAACAAGTGACCTGGCTGGCTGGAGGCCTGGGAGGCCTCCACTGCTTCTCTGAGCCTTAGTGGCTGATGGCTATTCTTCTGTCTTCTAGCAACAGCACTAGAGGCTCTGAGTTACTTAATTTGAATATGAAGAACCAGTTCCCTAGAGGAAAGGACTTTTAGGAATTCTGTTCTTCCGCCTCTGAAGGACATCAAGGAAATAACCATTTGTCCTGGGTCCTAGACAGGCAGAGAGGCCAGATCTGTGAGTGTCTTTTTTCTAAATTTAGTATTCTATGATTGTGAGGGGACCCAAGCGAGTTGCAGGAAAAGAAAAAAAAAAAAGCGTTGAATTGGCCTGGCCAGGCTCCCTGCCTGCTCTGGGCCGGCAGAGGCCCTGAGGAATAGCCCAGAGGCCAGGCCACTGGCTTTGACCTTAGGCCTGTTTAGGGTCATCCTTGAGTGTAGGGCTTCCTCTCTAAGGTGACATAAAATTAGCTACTGACCATTTTAAAGTGGCATTTAGTACATTCATGGTGCTGTGAGACCAGCACCTCTGTCTAGTTCCGAGACTTTGTCCACACCCGACACCCTGTCATCACTGAGCAGTCACACTGCTCACGCCTCTCTCCAACCCCAGCAGCTGCTGTCACACTGCTGTTAGCTTCTGCATCTTAACATGCTGAGTGCTGGAAACAGTTCCTTTCAGTCCTTATTTTATTTGAAAAACGTATTAAACACATTTTATGCCAGGCCCTGCACTAGGCATTTAATAGACATTAACTCATCTAATTCTTAGAGCAAGACTCTAAGAGAGAGTGTGAGAGAGAGAGAGCACAAGCGGGGGGAGCAGTAGGCAGAGGGAGAAGGAGGCTCCCCGGTGAGCAGAGCGCTGGACTAGGGGCTTGATCCCAGGACCCTGAGATCGTGACCTGAGCTGAAGGCACACAGCTCACCGACTGAGCCACCCAGGCGCACCGACAGTTAGTGTTTTTATTCCCACTTTACAGGTAAAGAGACAGAGGCAGAGAGTAGTCAAGTGACTTTCTCGCTGCCCCACGGCTGTGGGTGGCAGAGTGCGCACCCTGCACGCCCGGAGTGTCCGTGCTGCCACCACTTAGCAGCACCACCACAGAGCTGCCTTCTTTCCTCTTTGACCATGTGAGCCTTTTTATTTCTTACTTTCTTGTTCTGGTTTTGTTCTGCTGCTTTGCGGGCACCGGGCGCCAGCAGAAAGATCCAGCATTAACATCTGTGTTGTAGTTTTCCATGACCGTCTCAGAATGACTGGAGACGCCACTGTTGTTTGCTGGACCAGAAGTATTTCTAGGCTTCATGCTGACCTCTTTGGACAAACATGGTTTAAGTAAGAGTCCAAATGTTCACAACATTCTTTTGGAAATTGAGCAAAGCTGGAAATTTTGTTGGTGAGAAACAACCAGAGTTCATGGCCAAATAGCAATGTGTTTGCTGAACCTTGGGGAAAATGATTTGAGTTATAAACTTTGATGTAATTGTTATCCTTTCCCCAACTAACAGGGCACCAGAAAATATGATAGACCCAGGGCCAAAAGGTAAAAATGCTCTGTGTGTGTGTGTGTGTGTGCACGTGTGCATAAATATGCATATATTTAATATATTTTTATTTTACTCTAAATACATATACATGCTTATAAATACAGATACTCAGTTCTTTTCAGATTTCGGAGTCATAGGAGTTGTTTTTATCTGTTTTCCCAACATTAGCAATTTTTGTTCTCCTAAAACAAAAGTAGCTCTTAAAATGATGTATAGACTCAGTGGAAAATCACTGTAGTTATGGGTGGGGTTTAGATTTTGCCTCGTGTTTGCTTCCCGGGCGAGCAGGGGGCGAGCAGGGGGCGAGAGCAGTGGGCGAGCAGGGGGCGAGCATTCGAGCCTTGTCTCCTGGTCTCGGGTGTGCGAGTCAGCCCTCGGGTCAGAGCTAACTCCTGGCTCTACTTCCCGTTGGAGGCCCCTGAGATGCTAAAGGTAACCATCGCCTGGGACTTCACAGGCCCTGAATAACCCCTGAGTGTCAGGCGCTGTCCCAGTGCCCCTGTGTTCTATCCCCTCGACTCCTCACCGCAAGCCCAGGAAGGCCGTGCTGCTCTCATCCCATTTTTCAGAGGAGGAAACCGAGGCACAGCCTGCGTGGTCAGGAGGTGGTAGTGGGGCGTCTGCTTTCATTGCCGGCGCTGGGAACACAGAGCTCACTCCCCCTCGTCACCAGGCAGCTTCCTTCTGTCTGGACCAACAGAACTCAAGGAAATGAGCACAGATCTCCTGCTGCATTCTCTGTTTCGTTGCCTGGGGCAGAACTGAGAAGGGTCCTGTGCTCTCTTGCCGTGGTGCCTGCAGGGCGGCGCACAGGGGCCGGGCTTCAGAGACCGGGGCGTCAGCTGGCCCTGCAAACCGACCACTTCTTTTTGCTGTTGGTTTTTACCTTCGCGAGAAAAGGAACTATCAAGTCCGATTTTATGACTTTGGGCTTTTCACTTTGTAATGAGAGGAGTGGAAATAGAATTCTGTGCCATCTCAAAGAAATGTAGCCGTATCCCTTCAGTGGGGGCGCACATTGTTTTAGCCAAATGCTGTGTGTGTCCTGAGAATAACAGTTCTGTGGTCGAAATACCTGGGGCGAGCGCTCGGCTTGGTGTAGTCAGCGGTGAGGATGGGCAGTGACCCTGCAGACTGTTGTTGTCCTGGTGCCTGTCATCCTCAGCCCTGCAGAAAGGCTCTATGCCGAGTTTACATATGGAAATAAACTTGAAGAAATGCAGAGGAGAAAGCACAGTAAGCAGAATTTAAGATCTTAGGGTAAGGGAGGGAAAAATAAAATAAGACGAATCCAGGGAGGGAGACAAACCATAAGAGACTCTTTTTATTTTTTATTTTTTTAAAGATTTTTTTTATTTATTTGGGAGAGAGAAAGCGATAGGGATCGCAGAGGGAGAGAGAGAAGCGGACTCACTGCTGACTGAGCAGAGAGCCTGATGCGGGCCTCCATCCCAGGACCCTGATATCCTGACCTGAGCCGACAGCAGCCACCCAACCAACTGAGCCACCCAGGCTCCCCAGGAGACTCTTAACCATAGGAGACAAACTGAGGGGTGCTGGAGGGGAGGGTCTGGGGGTGGGGTAACTGGGGGATGGACAATAAGGAGGGCACGTGATGGAATGAGCACTGGGTGTTGTATAAGACTGATGAATCACTGGGTGCCTGGGGGGCTCAGTGGGTTAAAGCCTCTGCCTTCAGCTCAGGTCATGATCTTAGGGTCCTGGGATCGAGCCCCACATCGGGCTCTCTGCTCAGCGGGGAGCCTGCTTCTCCCCCTCTCTCTGCCTGCCTCTCTGCCTGCTTGGGATCTCTCTCTCTCTGTCAAATAAGTAAATAAATAATTTTAAAAAATTCTAGTAAGAGAGAGCCCAGGAGCCCCTCACATATTCCCAGGAGGAGAGAGATGTAGCCCAGTCAAATGTAAAACTCATGACCTAGAATGAGGTGCGTGGCAGGCATTCAGCAAATACTGTTAGTATCCTTCTGCCTGCTGATGTGCGGGGCCGATCCAGGCAAAGCCAAGAGAACAAACAGATTTAGCATGATGTGACCAGTCTCATCGCTTGGTAGTGCACGTAGGAAGAACGCTGAGGGCAGGGACTCTCCCCGTCTGAGGCCTCAGTGGGAAGCGTGAGGGGCCGGCCTCGCACGTCGGCCGTGCGTAAGCAGGGGCTCCGAGGCCGCGTGCGACATGCACATGTGACCAGGTGACAGACATTTATGCAGTGCTACTGAAAGCGCGCGCTGGATGTTTCGCAGTGGCTTTCTGCCCGGGGCTGTTGTGGGGCACTTCCTGGTCAGCAGGTGCCCATCTTGATCCGAACATAGAGAAAATCCCCAGGAGAAAGAGGGATTGGGGCACCGTCGATAGGCGGACGTTCTGCCTTTCCTCTAACCGTATCTGCCTCCTCAGAGTGACAGCCTGAGAAAAGTGGCTGATGGAGACACGGAGCACACCTTACTTTTGGACCCCCCCTCCCACCTTTGCTGTGCTTGTTTGAATAAATCCTAAATTACCAGGGTCGTTGCCTTGTGATTCAGGACTCGGCTTTTCATGTTTAAATATGGTCCGGTGGTAGGAGAAGAGTTACAGAACCCCCTGTCTTAGCCCCTTCCTCCCAGTCCCCTTTGGTGCAAAAATAAAGAAGCAAGGCTGGTCTCAGTCCTGGCTGGTGGCTGAGCTGTCCAGCTTGGCACTGGACTTGGCTGGTGGGGGGCTCCAGCTTCGTTCGTGAATAATCGGCTGTCACATCTGGACTCACATGTTTACCTAAACGTAGACAAACCCAAATTATCTTGGAGCTGCCTGATGTATTTCTATCTGATGCTGTATTTTTTTCCCTAAATATCTTGCCCCACCATTTCACGCCTCCACATTTCTCTTTCCTCCAAAGACTTAACAACAAAAATATGTGCTCTGTTCCCCCAAACATTCTCCACCCAAGCAATGAATGTAAGGATTTAGGAAATAGAGACCTTTTTTTTACTCTAAAGTGATTTAATGCAGATTGCTGAGTACGTGCGACATGGAAGCTATCAGAACACCTTAAAACAGTGATACCTTCGACACTGCATGTTTTAACTTCTCCTTTTAAATGAGGCCTGAAAAAGATCGTCTCCACACCAAATAAGGAGCAGCCTTCAGGCGCACACACGTGCACACCCAGTCCTCCTTCCGCGCCTCCGCCCTCCCAGGTTTTTTTTTTTTTTATTAGAAAACACTTGAAACTTATCATGTGCAGCAGATGGGAGTAGAAAATGCAACTTGAAGACAGTTATATAAATATATCCTTGATGTCTGTTTTGCTTTTCAATTTGCAACAAAAAGTACAAAGGTAGAGCGGCGCGCCAGCAAGGGCCGCCTGTGTCTCTTGATATCCACTCCAGATGTTGGCTAGACTTCGTGGAGCCGGGCTTACGGCACTGGGGCCGGAGTCCCGGGTCTCCTCCTCCAGGTGTGATGCCTCATGCTGATTCCCCCACATGCTTGCTGGCCTTGTCCAAACACTTTAGGCTCTGGGACCAGCCTCCACCACCCATCCTGACCCTAATTTACCTTGTCTGATTCCTGGCTCTCGGCGGTGCGGTGGGGAGCGTGGGAGGGGGCTCTAGAGATAGGGTCACGGGCCCTTGCTTATCAGCTTGCCTCTTCAAAAATGAGAACCGTAAAAAGGAAAAAAATAAACACAAAGGAAAAAAACACTCAGAAAGAAAAAAAGAAAAAAAGAACATAAAAGGACAAAAAAACGAAGCCCGATGCTGTCTGCTGATGTGGACTGCCAGCCGGTGAGAGGCTCCCCGTGCACCCTCCTTGCGGGTTTCGTGAGTCGCTGGGGCTGTCTGACCCCCGGGCCTGGCGGCGCGCTAATGGTGGCCCTTCGTACATGCTTGTAAAGGATTTTACACCGCACTATGTTAACTTCCTGATTAAACAGTGCTAAGCGCAGAAGTGTATCATAAATCTTGTAGGCGCCAACTTCATTTATCTGAGCGTTGGTTACTGTCTGGTGCGGGTAAACAAACGACAGCGGCATTTATTACGATGTATGGCACCCGGAGAAGCGCTATTAATAACCTGTGCCCTGCGTCCCCTCGTCCCGCAGACACCCTTGGCTTTGGGAGTGAGCCAGCTGCCCTGACTCTCTCCGTTCAGGCTAGGACAGGGTTCTCGAAGAGTTTGCACACAGAATTTCAGGCAAAACCGAGAATTACAAATTGGCTCCCTGCCTTGTGCCCCCCCCCCCCCCCGGCCCCGGGCAGTTCGGGACACCAAAGGGTGGCTGGTCCCGACGGACCTGAGGGGTCATAGTTCTGTATGGGGTTCTGTAATTGGAAAACGTATAAGGACGCAGCAGTTGCAGGGAGAGGGTTAGGAATGACAGAAGCGTTGAAGGTTGGGGAGAGAAATGGGAGCACCAGGCCCAGGGGAGCCTGTTCTCTCCCTGGTCCCTTTAGAAACAGGAAATGAACTGCTTAGGCATTATTAGCACGGATGGGTCTATTCCTCTGTGTCCGTGACAGAACACAAACCCTGGCATATTATCTTCCCTTTCCTTCTGCTTCCTTGTAACAAAAGGAACCAATCGTCATTGGACATACCTTTACTATTTTGAATTGTGTGTATGTGTGCGCGCGCATGCACGTGTGTGTGCGCGCATGCACGTGCGTGCACTGGCGCGCTTGTCTGAGGTAGGGGACAGAAATAGACCAACCTGTGGATGGGAAAATAGGGGGAAAAGTCTGAATTCATACTTGCTTTGTTGCTCAATTATATGTGTTAATTAGAGTAAAGTAAGTGTTGGTCTAATCAAAAGTTGCTAGGATATCACTCATTCTTCCCTCAACTAGCTAGCTGTCATTGGGCATATCAATCAATCTGAATTTGATTTTTTTTAACTTGTAAAAGGAGGAATGAAGGTTACCTTGAGCTTTTATACATGCATATATATATATATATATATATATATATACACACACACACACACATATATATACACATACATATATACATATATTTATGAAAGAACCTAGAGGAGCCTTAGACAGAAAATGTTCTTAAGGGGCACCTGAGTGGCTCAGTCAGTTAAGCTTCTGTCTTTGGCTCATGTCATGGGATCAAGTGCTGCATTGGGCTCCTTGCTCATCGGGGAGTCTGCTTCTCCCTCTGCCTGCTGCTCTCCCTGCTTGTGCTCTCTCTCTGACAAATAAATAAAATCTTAAAAAAAAAAAAAGAAAAAAATGTTCTTAATACATTTTAGAAATGCAGAGTTCAGCAGAAGGCTCTAAGATGCTTTTGATGGGAAAATCCAAAGTATTCTGCTCTGAGTCTTAACCTGTAATTAGTTTAATTTATTTATTTACTTATAGAAAGGAAGGGGAGGTGGGGTGGGGGGGGCAGAGGGAGGAGAGAGAGAATCTTAAGCAGGCTCCATGCCCAGCACAGAGACCATCGTTGGGCTCAATCTCACGACCCTGAGATCACAATCTGAGCTGAAATCAAGAGTTGGACACTTGGGGCGCCTGGGTGGCTCAGATGGTTAAGCGTCTACCTTCAGCTCAGGTCATGATCTCAGGGTCCTGGGATCGAGCCCCGCATCGGGCTCCTTGCTCAGCGGGGAGCCTGCTTCCTCCTCTCTCTGCCTGCCTCTCTGCCTACTGTGATCTCTCTCTCTGTCAAATAAATAAATAAAATCTTTAAAAAAAATTAAAAAAAAAAAGAGTTGGACACTTAACTGAGCCACTCAAGTGCTCCAATTAGATTTTCAATAATCGAGTTTGAAGCTCAGCGTACAAGGCAAGTGTACGAGGCAAGTGTCCTAGGCATGTAGGACACGGAGCTGAGACAGTCGTGCCCTGTCCCGGGGGTTATGTTCTAAAGGGGAGACAGATCTTGGACACAACTGGCGGGCCCTCTGGGCAGAATGGACTTCACTGTCTGGCTCCACGTGGGGACAAGGAAGAGGCCTGTGGCTAGTGGAAGAGGAGGAAATAGAGAAGGATGAGTGGGTCTTAGCCGCATCCTAGGTCAGGCAGCCGCCGGGTCTCTTAGGAAGAAACCTGGGAAGACATATTTTCTTTAGCTAAGACCCCACTGGAGCCTGGTGGGGATGCACCTCCTCTCTCATGTCCTGTGTCCTGCCAGCAAGTGTTAGCTTCCCTGAGCCAGCTCTGCCTTTGCTCCCACTACCCTCCCCTGCCCAAGATTGATTTGCCTCCACTCTCCAGCTGGTCAGATCTCCCTTAGAATTCTAGCTCAGAGGTCTCTGTGAAGTCTTTCCCGCTCCTGGGCTAGAATCAATCATTCCCACCCCTGCGCTCCCCAGTCTTGTGTACACATTGGTTTCCGCGTCATTTGTGAATGCAGCTGCCTCGGAGGATGCGGCAGGCCGGGGGCCTTGTCTCCCTGTGCTCCCATCGCTGGCAGCAAAGAGGGGCTTCAGAGAGGGCTGTTGAGGAGGGGGACGAGCAGCTGCTCTCATGCTCTCTCTGTGTCCAGGTGGCACACACCTTTCCCACCTGGCCTCACCAGCCCCTCCCCACAAACAGCAAGGGAGGTGGTGGCACCACATTTTGGGTCAAGAAACAGAGGTTTAAAGACATTTAGTAACATGTTCAAGATCACACAGACAGCGTTACGATGGAAACAGGATTTGAACCCAGGTGTTTTTGATTCCACAGCCCTTGACTGGACATGGTTCTGTGGGAAAAAACCTGTAGCCAGGCCTGGCGAGAGCAGCTGGTGGGCAGCCAGGGACAGCGCTTTGAGCAGGTGGCCCCGGCATGTGGCTCGCTGCTCTGTACACTAGGGCTCCTGGGAAGCTGGGTGGAATCGGCCACGGTGTACAGCTTCTCAGCCGTCTGGTCATGAGACAGGATCGTGCAGGGGCCCCGAGTGTGCAGAATGTGGGAGGGGAGTAGGTCTGGGTCCCACGTTCACCAGCCTGTGCCTTGCCGGGTGCGATGACCTACGTATGGCGCATAGGACAGCACTGGACATGCAGGGCAGATCAGAACACGATTTGGAGTCTTACAATAATGCTTATTATTTCGTTTTCACCCTGGGACTGCCCGGGAAGTGCTTTTATGAGAACTAACAATTCCCAATGACTCCCACAAGGAAACAGGTAAAGGTTGTCAAGGATAGTTCAAACTTGGTGCTCTTAGAAGCAATGGGACTCAAGTTCACCTGACAGCTGGTCGTCAGGGAAAAATATTCTAGGGTGAGATAGGCGAAATGCTGCCTGTGGCCACATCCAGCCCTTGGCCCGATTTTGTACAAGCCATTAGCTAAGATGGCTTTAACATTTTTAAGGTGTTATAAACAATTTCCTTGAAAGGGCAAAGCCAGACAGGTGAAGGCAGTGAGACAGTGCCCTGTGTGGCTGGTGAGGCCTGAGAGAGTCCTGTCTGCGGGAGCATGCTGACCTCTCTCCCGGAGCCGTGCTTTTCTGAGTGTGTTCTGTAGCTCCGCATCCGGCCGGTCTGGGAAATGCCGGGCAAAGCAGAGATAAGCAGATACCCGCGCTGCCAGGCACCGCGGAGCCTGCAAACCTCCAGACTGATTTGACCTATGAGCTCCTCCTTCCCGGGATCACCTTGAGAACATGTGTCCCAAGACTGTAGTTTCAGAAGCGCTGACATAGGAACGTTAGTACAAAGGCCTCTCCACTGGTTAAAGTCTAAGAGAGAAAAGTATAGGCAGAAGCATACCTGAAAGTCAATTTGTACAGATGCCAGTGTGGGAGCTTTGACACTGGAAGGATCGAGACAGCCTGACCTATCGTAACTGCTTTTCGTTTCTGGTGGGGCAGGTAATGTTGTAATTGCACTACGGTGTCAGAATTAATATGAACAAGTTATATTATCCCAGGCAAATGCCTTGAAAGTGTTTTAGAAGGCCAGGCCGTCAGTGCCTGAGGCTCACTGTTGGGACATGTGATGTTTGCAAGAATAAAATTCTGAACAGCCTAGAGCGTAAGTCAAGCCCAGCTGACCGGTACATTGAGCTCCCAGGCCACCAGCAAGCCTTGATTAATTATTCAGTGAGGAGTCCTTAAAAGGCTAGATCTGGCCAGGTGGACAAAGTCCAGCCAGCGATGAGCCAGGATTACAGGGCTCAACCTTCCTTCCTCTTGTCACTTCAGACACTGACAGGTGCCTGTTATGGGACAGGCATTGTGCTAAGTGCTGGCAGGTTACATACATAATCAGGACTGTTTTTTGCCCTGTGGAAACTCATAGTTAATTCATAAAATTGCTATTCATTAGTCACTGACTGTCCTACAAGAAAACACAGTAGATCCGATGCTGGCCTTGTTGGATCTCCTGACTAGCGGAGAAGACAATGTGGAGCAAGTGACTCAAGGACAGCGAAGCTTCGTCCTGGGACCGGAGTGCTGGACAGAGCAGTCCCTACCGTCCTGGAGGTCACAGCCCCGTGAACAAGACAGAAATGCGCACTGAGAGTCGTAGGGAAGGAAGGCTCTTACAGGAAAGATACTGAAGGTTGCTGTGAGCCACGATGTTGATTGGGTGGCAGGGTGAGGAGCCATTTAGCTGGAGGATCTTAGGAAGGCGGTGGGGACCTAGGTGTTCCCAGGCAGAGAAGGGGGAAGGACATTCCAGGCAGGAGGAATGCTGTCTGAGAAAGCAGAGGGATGTGGGAGAGCTTGGCATGTTGGGGCAGGGGGTCCTGGACCGTGTGGCCTGGGGACTGGGGCTGGGAGGGGTCTGCAGGGCGTGCACGGGGCCTGTCCTTAGGCTGTAGTGCTGGGGCCTCTCAGGGACTCGAAGTATGTGAGTGATGACCAGTGCTACGGAAGTC
>CM053610.1:112946537-112997568 GCA_028646535.1 Procyon lotor
GCAGGAGGAATGCTGTCTGAGAAAGCAGAGGGATGTGGGAGAGCTTGGCATGTTGGGGCAGGGGGTCCTGGACCGTGTGGCCTGGGGACTGGGGCTGGGAGGGGTCTGCAGGGCGTGCACGGGGCCTGTCCTTAGGCTGTAGTGCTGGGGCCTCTCAGGGACTCGAAGTATGTGAGTGATGACCAGTGCTACGGAAGTCGGACGAGCCTGTGTGCTTCTTGCTGATTTGTCAGATGGGTTGAAATCCCCAGGCCAGCTACGTCGTGCTGGGGGAGTTTCCTTATAGGAGAGTGCCAGGCCTGGTGCAGTTTCACAGTGTGCTATTTGAGAAGGCCAGGCAGCATTGAAACCACAGACAACGGAAGGGACAACATTTCAAAATTCAGTTGTTTTAAATCTTACCGGTGTTGTAATCATGCAGCCAGCTGCTCTCCCAGCAATTAGGAATGTGCTTTTGTAAAATGACACAGATAAGGATGCACTGTTACAGTTTGGTTCTTGCAAAATGTGTTGGGTCGCGCATGGTCCTTGGCCAAGAGCTTCAAGCTGTAAATCAAGAAACAGTTGGTGGGTTTTTGGTGAGGCTGCCTCGCATCCGTCTTCTCAGAGTACCAGCTCACACAAATTCATCTTTTTGAGGGGGAGAATTTGCCTGGGTCTTACTTAAATGTTTGGCCGGTGCCCTCGGGTTGAGCGGGGCGCGCAGGGGTGATGAGGAGGGAGCGCGGCGTTAGCCTCCGGCCAGAGTTCCGGGCCTGGTGCTGCCAGCCGCCCGCCTTCTCCCTCAGGATGAGCCGCAGATTTTTGTTAATTGTAATGATTTGAAAACCTCAGAGGGACCTTGGACACAATTTAATCTGCTCCTTTATGACTGAAGCCCTCGAAGCCCATTGGGTGAGAGGCGAGGGCGGCCCCAGGCCTGGGCAGGGTCCCTGGCTCTGGCCCCAGGTGCCTTCTGCCCCTCTTCCCTGCCCGGTTCGTTTCTGTCTCATCTGTGAAGAGAGAAGCGCGTTAGGAGCTGGACTTTGCTATCCCTGCACATATAAAAGCATGGGCCACATTTAAGAAACTGGGACTTGGGGCGCCTGGGGGGCTCAGTGGGTTAAAGCCTCTGCCTTCGGCTCAGGCCATGACCTCAGGGTCCTGGGATCGAGCCCCACATCGGGCTCTCTGCTCTGTGGGGAGCCTGCTTCCCCCTCTCTCTGCCTACTTGTGATCTCTCTCTCTCTGTCAAATAAAATCTTTAAACAAAAAAAGATAACGGGGGCTTTTGTTCTTCACGTCTTTATTCTTTCTGTACCTTTTCATCCCTTGTTTATAATGGTAACTTACACATTATGATAGAAATGATATATTAGCAACTGAGAAGTTTTAGACGATGTATCTACTTCTTAAACACCTGTTAGGTGGCAACTACTTTGTTAGGTACTTATTACTCGAAGAAGGGGCTGGGGATTAGTATTTATTGAATTTATGTGTATATTACTTGTCATGGGACTTATTTCACATAATCCCTAAAACCGTCGGCGGTTAGGCGTTTTTATTGCTAATTCATCACTGCATAAGCTACTAAGCTGCAGGTGAAGTCACGTGACCAAACTTACAGAGAAAGAAGCCGTCAGTGGCGGCGTTTGGGCCCAGGTTGTTCTGACTCCAGCGATCTAGCCCTTCTCCCCGCAGGCCTCTGACTCCTGCCTAGGAGCGGCGTTGATCCGGAGGCCCGGGGTCAGAAAGGGGCTCACAGTAGCAGCTAGCGTCTGTGGAGCACTAACAGTCTGGGAGGCGCTGACTGAAGCCCTGGACAAACGTCGGTGTGTCGCCTCATCCCGTCCTCACCGGCGCCCCCTAAGGAGGTCCTGTTATGAAACGGGTCTAGAGATGAAGAACCCCAGGTCGCAGGTAGGTGGCCTGCCCGGCCCACCCAGGGGCGCAGACGTGGGCGGTTTGCAGAGCCCTGTTCTTCCTCTTCCTTCCACCCATGGCCGTCACGAGCTTTGTTCTGCCAACGGAGATGAGTATCTGTGGGTGTTTCAAAGATGGTATTTAGCAAACCTTTAGGTTCATCACATAGTTAAGAATTCATTTTTAATTTCCCATTTACACCCAACATGTGAGGGGCACTCGGCTGGCTCAGGTAGTTAAGCGACTGCCTTCAGCTCAAGTCACAAGCTTGGGGTCCTGGCCTCAAGGCCCACGGCGGGCTCCTTGCTCAGCAGGGGTCTGGTCTCCCTCTCCCTCTGTGCTCACTCATTCTCTCTCTCTCGGCTCTCTCCCTCAAATGAATAAATAAAATCTTTTTAAAAAGCAGTATGTGTGCACCTACTCCTGCATACACACGTGCACACACATGTGCACTCACACATGTGCTCACACGTACACACTCCTACATGCACACACACATGCAGATACATGCATGCACATGCACCTACATGCATACCCACACTCACATGCAGAAACATGCACACACATGCACACTCCTATATGCAGACACACACATGCAGACACATGCTCGCACACACGTAGACCTACATGCATACACATGCTCACACATGCAGACACATGCACGCACACACAGTGACAGGACAAAAGTTTAAAATGACAGTACTTCCCATCACCATAGCTCAGGGTTGCTCCGCCAGCACTGTTGGCACCAGGCTGGATAATTTTCATACTGTGGGGCTGTCCTGTGCCTGGGGGATGTTTGGCAGCATCCCTGGCCTCTACCCATCGGATGCCAGTAGCACCTGTCCCCCCAGTTATGACAACCAACAACGAACTTGTGCACACGTTGCCAGAGCTCCCCCAGGGGAAGAAAACAGCCCTGGTTGGGAACTAATGCCATGGTGGCATGCTCACGTGTTTTCCATACTCTCCTATGTTATATTCTATTTATTAGGAGAGCAAATCTGGTTGCAAACTACTAAATTTACCTCCTGTTCACCAGTATTTGGAAATCACTACTATAGGATCGTGGGATTCAAGGGATGTTTTGCAAAGAAGGGGAGATAGAAAACAGTGACTTCCAGGGGCAGTGTGTTGTGGGAATTTTATAATTAATGAGGAGAGCGGTAGTACAAATTTGAAAATACAAATGTAGTATCTGGAAGGTCTTACTTAGGGGGGACTGAGCCTTTCAAAATAGGAAGATGGCAGACTGGGAGACACAGTAAGTCGGTGAAAACCGAAGTCCCCTCCTGAGCGTTTGGGGAGGGTTAACGCAGGGAAGAACGTACTGAGTCCTCTCCCAGCCTCCCTGAAGAGTTGCAACACAGGTGTCTTCAAGATTGGAGAATGTAAAATGATAAGAGGGTTTTTCAGTGAAGGATTTATTTGCAAATTGTATGCATAAAAAAGAGATAACTATAAAAAAGTAAAACAAGTAAATATAACCAGAAAAAACTACAAACAGGTGGTTTCTTGCTCCTACTTAAAGGGAGGGTGGAACTGTACACAATTTTGTTAGAGCTCCAAGTCCAAAAGCATGCTCAGTATCAACAGTGGATTAGTAGGGCCTTCATGAATGCTCCCATGGTTTAGAAATCAGTGCAAACCGAGCCCCATCATGAGTGTCCAAAGGTCTGGGGAGAGCAGACTAGAACCGTGGTCTGGAGTCATATAGGTCTGAGTTTGAACCCGAGGTTCTAACTACTTTCTATAAGAACTTGGTCAAAATATTTAGTTACTTCAATCTTCATTTCGCTTGCCTTTAAAATAGGGAGTCTAATATCTGTCTCAGTGCTGTCCCGAGGCTTGTAACTGCTGTGGGCATTGAAAGACACAAGCCCCACGTTGCCTGGCACAGAGTATGTATTCAGTAAATGCCGTCAAAATAAAACCCACTATTGTCACAACGGGTCACAGTGATACTAAATACAGCCCTAGGACTGGGACCCTGGAGGCTTGCTCTGGGGAGAGGGTGGGCTTCCGGGAGCAGGTTTACACTGATCAGCCCTTGAGCTTCGCCCAGAAACAGCAGCAGCTGAGCACAAGGCCCCACACCTCCTTGGTGAGAAGTTTCAGGCTTTCCGGAAGGGGTCTCAGAGAAAGAACCCCGTGAATCACCACCGCCTCGTGTGTGGGAAGCGTCCTAGGGAGGAAGCACTTTTGAACATGGGCTGGGAGTGCCTGGCCACTTAGTTACCATCCGCTTATAGGGAAATCGGGAGTTTGTGACCACGGTGTCAGGTCAGCCATTAGTATGAGGAGGCATTCCAAATTGGCTGTCTTTGTTGGCTGCGCCTTTGAAAAAGTCTGCTGTAAAAAGTTGGTGTCAGTCAAGACTAGCATCAAATTAGATGCATGTCCGACGAAAGACACGTGCTGGGGGAAGTCACAGCGGTGGCTGAGCCCTCGTGCACGTGCGCCTGCCCAGCGCTGTGGCTTCGAAACACCCTGTTATCAAAGAGAACCCCAGGTCAGGCTGGAGTAGTTCCCAGACAGCCGGCTAGGCGAGATAATTTGCAATGGGGAAAAGTCTAATATCTGTTCCAGTATTTTCTCTCTTCTCTTGATTTATTTTTTCATACTTGAGGAGATAATTTGGGAGAAGGAAGGTAGATGTGGTTGGTACTTCCTTTGATAAGATAGACGGTTAAATGAGAGAAAACCTGTAAATACATATTCCATACGCTGTGGAGTAACTGCATAAATGTAGTTTGTCGGAATTACTAATAAGATAGGCAAGTCAGGGGAGAAGATGCTAAAACTTGGTTATTAAAAAAAATGCATTCTAGAAACTTCCAGCAAATGCAGCAAGGAAAGGAGCCCCTAGAACGTGACAAATGTTATCTTCCACCCGAGTGCTGACATGGGTCAGAGGGTTCCAGAATCTCGTGGTGCCCCAGCAGTAGCTGCTCTGGATGACAGCACTCAACACCAGTTTGGATTTTGCCTCTTGAGGGACATCAAGATGCTTTTAAAAACCTCATCCTTTGTGACTAATGGAGTTAGAAGCCCCCCCCCCCCTTTTTTTAAACTAAGATGCTTTATCAAGAAGGCCAAAAGAGTATCTGGAGGAGACACTAAGATAAAACCAGTAAGTGTGATTTCAGTTTGAATGCTTACAAAATCACCCAGCCCGGTGGATGCCAGATTCCGCCCCCAGTTAATGAGACCGTGAAACTCTTTTCCCGAATGTATGCCCCTGGCAGCCTGTTTTGTGAAATAAGTCCCAGTATAGCTGTTCCCGGGAAGGCAGGGGGCAGGGGACGCCCACCCACGCTCCTCTCCTCAGTGTGCCTTTCAGACGCCAGCCCGACTCCCCGCCTTGACCCAGCGCCCCGACGGTAGGCCTGCTGCTCTGTGGAGGGCTGGGGCTCCCCCGAGGTGGCTGAGGGCCCCCTGAGTGGTGTCGACCAGGAGCATCCTAATGCCTGAACGGAAGAGATGTTTTGTGAGGCTGTTTCTGTGGAACTTGGGATCCACGGATACCCTTCTCGAATTTCCAGTACACATTTTCGGCACTTTTTTTTTTTTTTTAATCCAGTTCCTGCTCACATGAGAGAATATCCACATAATTATGAAGTGCTGTGGTTGAATTCTAGTCGGGAGGAACTCAGGTCCCCTCCTCACCTGCTCATTCACCTTGCTCTTGTCTTCTGCACACGAAGGCCAGCGCTGAGCCTCTGTGAATATGGTCACAAGGAGAAGGAAAACCGCGGCTACTGAAAAAGATTACTCATGGGGCGCCTGGGTGGGTCAGTGGGTTAAGCATCCGACTCTTGAATTTGGTTCAGGTCATGATCTCAGGGTCGGGAGCTCAAGCTCTGCTTGTGCACTCGCTCACTAGCTCTCTCTCAAAAAAAGGTTATTCATGAGTTTAATACTGTGTGTGTGTCTATATGTGTACATACGTAGATGTGTTTTTTATTACTGGGTTCAGGCAATTAACAGTCTGCGGCATCAGCTGCTTTCAGGACTGAAACTAAGACTTTGTTGCGAATTTGAAAGATCGTCCAATATTTGGGAGTCCTCCATCTATTGGAAGGAAGTTGCTCCTAGAAAGGCTGAGGGTTAGTGTTCTTATGTTTAGCTTCTGGAATAAAGTGGGATTTTTCCCTTAATCAAAGAAGGAGAGTTCGACTCTTCAAAGGGCAGAGTGATTTCCATTTGCTCTCTGCTCCTGCCTTCCTGTGATCAGCTTCGGAAGAGAGAGCTTGAGAACACACCAAAGGGAGATGTTTCTCCCTGAACACACATAGGTGCGTTCCCTGCAACCTGCACGCCTTTTAAAGTGATAAACTGTAATTGTTTAAAACCTGGCTCCCATCCTTCCCTCGGTAAGGAGTAGAAGTCTGCCAGTTTGAACTTTAATGGTCTCAGCTGTTTTGGAGAGCTGTAATCACATTGTTAGATTCATTCTGCAGCTGGACTAGTGAATCACAGTCATTTAAAACCCAGCTTTACCTGGTCGACTCCGGTCTTCCAACATCTGCACCCACGTGGGCACATACGCACCTCTGGCCTCCCCTCAGCCAAGGAAGTCTTTAATCCTGGAGGAGATTGTTACTGCTGTTATCCTGGTGCTCTGTGACCCCTGCGCCTTCCCTCCGGGGGGGTCCCCGCAGCCAGCAGGAAGGGCGGTGCTCGTCCGCACGGAGAAACTCTTGTCTCTGCGGCACCCACACTTCCCGTCTCTGCGGATTTTGTCGGGGGTCCTAACAATCGATGACCAGTCACAGTTGTGGATCTGTCTTTAAGTTCACAGTCGGAGCAGCCTCCCTAGGAAGCCATGTCTGAGGGTGGCCACCAGAACTCTGCTGAATACAGTTTTCAGCCAGATAACGGCGTTTTGGTTTGGGGCTCGGCAAGCACTGTGACATTCCCTTTGTTGAATCAGAGTTAGTTCCAGCTCTCAAATGCTGGCTGATTTGCTGAGCTGCCTTATAGTTCCCATCTCTGATAGATGATGCCATTGGTGTTGAACTCTTTACAGCTGATCTGCACAAAATGTTTTCAGCCGGTCTAAACAGAGCCAGGTATTACCCTTCTTATGACCGATAGATTTCTGAATTTCCCTGAATTGGGAATGGGCTCAGTTCTCTTTTACCCTAGTCAGTACACACAAGGGAATTCTCATGGAATTTGAAGAGCAGGAACTCGGGAAGAAGGAACCAAGCCCGCCACTGTGGAGAGGTGTCAGAAGAGAGCAGCTCTCCGCAGAACGGAAGGCTGGCTTGGCTGGAAAGGACCCTTGCATGTGGCTCCTGGTTTGCCTGTTGCAGGTCATGTGGGGGAATGGCGTAGTGGGGGCACTATTCAGTGAATGCTTCCTGAGAGCTCTGCTTGCTTGGAGACCCGGCGGGAACTCAGAGGCCCTGTCCCCCCAGAAGGCAGGCGCAGAGATGGCCTTGCCCCCAGCCGGGGCCGGGGGGGCTCCAGGTCTCTTGCTAGATGTTTGCCAGGGGCATGGAGGGTATGTGCCCTTCTTCCCGGGTTGGGGTGGGGACAGGAGGAGATGGAGGAGTCTTGGGAGATTGACAGGGGAGGGGAAGACATTCTACCTGCCGAACCTTAGAGGACAAAGGCCCAGAGACCTGGCACCGTGGGGCCCGGTAACTCCAGCGGCCCTGCTACCCCGTGAACTACATGCTTACGCTGTAACTTCGGCTCATCTACTCAGCCTTCTGAGTTTTGGTTTCCTCATCGGTAAATGGGAGATAATACCCATCTCTGGAAAAGTAGGTGAATCATAAATGAGGCAGGAAAACATCCCCTGTTTTGCCCACATCTTATAAAATATATCTGGAGCAAAGGCCTCCAGGGGGAATTTGCTGGTTCCGTGTCTCAACTCTGTTCCTCGCTGCATTCTGTTCCAGGTTGGAAAGGAAATTATGGAAAACTGCTCTTTTCCCGGTGGGGGCAAATGAGCTCCATGTGATTTCACTCTGTACAGACCCCTTCCTTGAATAATTTGAAAACAAACAGAAGAACTGGAGTCAGGAAGTAGAGGCTGCAGACTTCCCACAGGCCGGTAGAGAGGACGCTATGAAACCTTGGGCGCTTACAACACACGTTTTGTCTTTTTGTTCACATGCGTCTGGCCCCATGCCCTGGACCCAACTAGCAGCCCACAGCTGCTGCAAACTGATTTATCCTCTGATGGTCGCTGGAGCTGCTGCCGGTAACGTCAGAGAGACACTTTTTCAGGCTGTGTTTGAAAGACACAATGAATTTTTCGTAGCTCCTTTCTGTTCTTTTTGCCATCTGGCATTTTGGGGTGCTGAGTATGGTTAGCAACTATTGATTTTTTCAAGTAGGTATTATTATTTTGAGATGTATGTGTTTGGAAGGGTACCAGGGATGATAGGTTATAGGATTGCCATAAAACACCCCAAGACACCTGCCGTGCTGGACTGCTAAGCTTATTGATGTCTTTTGAAAAGCCCCTTATGAATTCCTTTCTGCTGTTCTTATTCCTTACCCCCTTAAGACGCGGCGAACCAGGGGTGCCTGGGAGGCTTCGTCGGTTGGGTGTCTGACTCTTGATTTCAGTTTAGGTCATGATCTCAGGGTCGTGGGATCAAGCCTTCCATCAGGTTCTACTCATCGGGGAGTCTGCTATACCTCTCCCTCTGCTCTTCCCTCTGCTCGCAAGCACTCTGTCTCTAAAATAAATAATAAAGTCTTAAGAAAAAAGAGACACATTGAAGCAGAGGTGAGTAGAAACCTGCCCTGATCTAACTGATTTTATCCCCTGCCTAGTAACGTCAGAAATGGGTCAGTAGGCCCCAGAACTGATCCAGGGCACAGAAGTGCCTCTAGCCAGGGGGTCACGGCGGGAGGTCACCACGTGCTGCTCAGCCCCAGTGCACAACCCTCAGGAAAGAGCCCAGATGAGGCGTGAGGAAGAGGACAGTGCAGCCCAGTGCGGTAGAGAGTAGTGCAGGGCTTGGAGCCCAGCAGACCTGGTTTGAGCTCCCATTCCGTCACTCTCTAGCCTTCGAATGAGCCATTTCATGCTTTTGAATTGTGGGTGCTTCGTTTACACACTGAGCATAGTAGAAGCCACCTCGTAAGAGCGTTGTGGGCACTAAGTTAGATGGGCTGACTCTGGAAGACCTCGCTGACAACAGCACGCGGCAACTGCTCTCGAGGCCCCGAGCGCCATGATCAGTTTTTATCTGCGTGGGAACGGAGGAGCTGCAGTGGCCAGAGCCCGTCTGGGAGGGACGTGGTTTTTGGAGGAAGCCTTTCCCTCCTCTTGCCCCCTGCCCCTTTTGGGAGGGGGTTTTCCATGGGCTTGCCGGCTCCATCTGCGATTCCAGGTTCCAGATTCCATTCTCAGGGGCTTCTAGAGCCTTCTAATGAGACGCAATTTACTCTGAGACTGTTTACCTGCACGCGGTAGCTAAATTGCTCATGAGAGCAATTTGTATCACCACAAAAGAGAGGTTACGTCAACAAAGAACTGGATGGAAATGGATTCTCTGCAAGGGGTGAGACCCCTGTAAACTGGAAAGCCCCCTGGCGCTGCATGTGTTATGTCTCCGGGCCTTGGGGATTTGAGTACCACTGACGGCTTGGTGCCCTGTGGGCCAGGAGTCACCTCAGTGTGTCCTGCGCCCCACGTGGAGTTCCCCCCCGCCGCCTGCCAGCCTGGGTTAGAAGGTAGCACTAGAAATCCAGTCACCCATATTGTGCGTTGCCAACAGCACATTTCAAATTAAGAGCGTAAGTTTGTGGGTATGAATCATGCACTTTGTATAAATTCTGCTGTGTGAAGATTTATTTTCTTGACACCAAATAAATTACACACAGTGAACTTGGCCTACATTTATACTACCTCGTCTATGGATCCTTGGTTAACATAAAGGGAATTGATTAGCATGACAACTAATTTAGTGGGTGATGAGGACCCTATAATTTGGACCCTGTAGGCAAATTATTTTAAAGAAGTGAAGAGTCAAAATAGCTTTTATGAACTAAAGGGTTTTATAATTCCCAGAGGTTCTTCCAGATTTAGAAACTTACCTAACATGTGCAATACAAAGCTTGACCCCCCCATTGGAAACAAGGCCCTAAGCCAACCTGCATTTGAAAATCAGAAAGAGGCGCTGATGATACACAGCCCTGTGACCTACTTGCCAGGCCCTACTTCTCTTCTGTCTGCACTGAGTACAAAGAAGGAAGATTTTAAAGCAGGGTTTGATTTTAAAATCAACTTTGTTGGCATAACCGAAGCTACCACTGGCCCAAAACTTTTTTTTTTGTTGTTTTTTAAAGATTTTATTTATTTATTTATTTGACAGAGAGAGAGAGAGATCACAAGTAGGCAGAGAGAGGGCGGGAGCAGGCTCCCCACTAAGCAGAGAGCCCGATGCAGGGTTCAATCCCAGGACCCTGAGATCACGACCTGAGCCGAAGGCAGACGGTTTAACCCACTGAGCCATCCAGGTACTCCTGGCCCAAAACTTTTAATACCAACATCCCTTTAAGAGGAAGTTGTGGTACAACCTGGTACCTTGTGCCACGTTCCTGGGACCTGGTGCTAGCTGCTGCCAGCTATTGACTTGCCCTCCCTTTCTTCCTGGAACAAGTGCTATTAGATTAGAGGTCTTGCAATCACAGACCTACAAGCAACCCGCACCCCCCCCCAAACATGAGGATGGATGAACTGAGCCCAGAGTTAGCATTTTGTTCCATGCCACACAGACAGTTGCATATGGTTGCAGCCACATGGAGAACAGTGTCCCTAAAGACATTAACAGTTGGTTCTCCTCCCTTGACCCCGACCCACTGTGTCTTTGATGTGCAAAGCACCTAGTCTATGGACCAGCATCTTGACATCATCTAGGAACTTATCATAAATTAAAAAGCTCGCGCTTTAGCCCAATTGGCGACTTCTATGAAACTGGAAAAGAAAAAAAGCAGTGAAACTAACTCCTAATTTGTATCCTATTAAATTTTGTGAAATATTGGCCTTGATTATCTTTCTTTATCTCCACACAATTAACTGAACCTATCCTCACCCAACACACATGTACATTTCTGTATCCTTTCGCCAAACGTTTTTTTAAGATTTATTTATTTATTTTTAGAAAGAGAGAAAGAGAGAAAGTGGGAGTGGGGTCAGGGAGAGGCGGAGGGAGGAGAGAGGGAATTCAAGCAGACTCTGAGCTGAGTGAAGAGCCTGATGCGGGTCTCGATCCCATGACCCTGAGATCATGACCTGAGCCGAAACCAAGAGTTGGATACTCAACCAACTGTGCCACCCAGGCATTCCCCATCTTGCCAAACTTTTAATTGGCCACCAGATGCTTTGGGTGATTTTTTTCTAAATAGCTCTGTGAAATGCGCTCCAGCTCCTCAAATCTCCTCCTCTTGCTCCCTTCCAGCAGATTACCCCTCTTCGATGTCCCTCCCCACTGCCATCAGAGTGACTTAAGAAACCTAGCCTGGTCATGTCCGTTTCACAACTTAAATTCTCCGTAGATTCTGTTGTGGACTGAATTGTATCCTATGTGCCCTAACCCCCAATATGATGGAATATGGAGGTAGGGCCTTTGGGAGGTGATAAGTTTTAGCTGGGGTTATAAGAGTGGAGCCCCATGGGGCGCCTGGGTGGCTCAGTCAGTTGGGGATCTGCCTTTGGCTTGCGTCATGATCCCAGGGTCGTGGGATCGAGCCCCACCTCAGGCTCCCTGCTCAAGTGGGGAGTCTTCTTCTCACTCTCTGCCCCTCCCCCTCTGCCTTTGCTCCTTCTCTCTCTCTCAAATAAATAAAATTTTTTTTTTTAAAGATTTTATTTTTTTGACAGACAGGGATCACAAGTAGGCAGAGAGGCAGGCAGAGAGAAAGAGAGGGAAGCAGGCTTCCTGCTGAGCAGAGAGCCCAATGTGGGGCTTGATCCCAGGACCCTGAGATCATGACCTGAGCTGAAGGCAGAGGCTCTTACCCACTGAGCCACCCAGGTGCCCCCCAAATAAATAAAATCTTAAAAAAAAAAAAGAGTGGAGCCTTATGATGGATTAGTGCCGTTAATGAGATGAGGGGTCTTTCTGTCCACCTTGGGAGGACACAATAAGAAGGTGACTATCTCCAAGCTCGGAAGAAGGATCTCACCAGAACCTGACCGTGCTGGCATCTTGATCTTAGACTTCGAGTCTCCAGAACTGAGAGAAGTAAATGTCTGTTGTTTAAGCCACCTATTCTGTGATATTCTTTTATGGCAGCCTGAGGTCCCCTTTTGTCCAAAAGGGAAGTTGCAAACTCCTTAAAATGGCATGAGGATCAAATATGATTTAGGTACCTTGGTGCCCAGTAGATGGTTTCTGATTGTCTGAATGAATCGAGCAGTGTCATTTGTCCAGAGATGGATCCAACGGCGGAGGTGCTGATGGAGGAGGGAGAGCCTGTTGGAGAGAGAGACGAAGGGTATTAGATTCCCTGCTGTTACTCGTCTGTGCTGGTTAATTGGATCCCGAGGTGACAAGCACTATTCCGGGTGTGCCTGTGAGGCTGTTTCTGGGTGAAATTAACATTTGTATCTGTAGCCTAAGTGAAGCAGATTGCTCTCCCAGGGTAGGGTAATCATCTAATCAGTGAGGACTGGGAGTAGAAGCAGAAGGCTAACTGGGAACTCCTGCCTGACTTCTGGAACTGGGGTCTTGGTCTTCTCTGGCCTTTGCCCTTGAACTGAAGCATTGGCTCTTCTTGACTCTTCAGTCTGGCTGCCTTCAGACTGGAGTTACACCATGGGCTCTCCTGGCTCTGCGGCCTTTGGACTGGGAATGGAGCTAAGCCCTCACTCTCCTGGGTCAGGCCGACTGCAGGTCTAGGGACTCAGCAGCTTCCATGATCGGGTAAGCCAGTCCCACAGGATAAATCTCTCTTCTTTTTCTCTCTCTAAGTATGTTTGTATTCATGTGTATGTGGATACACCACGTGTGTGTGTGCGCGCATGTGCGCGCGCGCGCGCGCACACACACACACACACACACACACACATACTCCATATTGGTTCTGTTTCTTAGGCGAACCCTGATGAATGGTGTCTGTAACAGAGCAGAGCCAGGGTGGTAGACTGCAGTCATGGGGACAGCCCCTTCTTCTCTTCCTCTTAGCCCAGCTAAAGGGAGTGCTTCAACATCTCTGATCCCAGGAGAAGAAAATCAGACAATCAGGACAGGAGTAGACGGTGGCCTCCCCCAGGGACTAGCTGGCACTGTGCAAGGGGCATCTTTGTTCCTGCTCAGATGTTAAGAGTACTCAGAGCATGTGCATCAACGTTATCAGGCAGACCCTGAGGCCGGTTCCTGCTCTCCCCTCCCTCAGGCCCTCCAAGGTGAGGCTGATGGTGGGTGGCAGTGTGGCTCAGGGCCCTGCATGCTTCCGTTCCTGAGTGGCAGTTATAGAAAGTTCCTGGGGTTTTAGTCCTTGCTCTACTCTTACTCAATCCAGACATTAGAGGTGATGGCCGTACCGTCTAGAAAATGAGTTGCTGCAAAATCTGGACAGAAGTTAGTAATTCTTTAAACAATTTTACATTTAGCTGCGTTAGCTTCTTTTCTATTTAGATTATAGTAAAATCTTATTAGTGGAATAAGAGACCAGTGGAATGGAGTGGAATGGAGACCAGGGGAAGGCCCAGGTTTTGTACCCTGAAGCATGTAGTACAGGTTTTCAGGTTCTCTTTAAGAAAAAGAATAAGAATTGCAGACAGATAAAAATGGAAGTGAGCACTGGTTTAGAATGAGAAAACAAATTTTAAGGAGCTGAAAGGTATCACAGAACCACAAAATCTAGAAAAACAGCATATTTTCACTAATTAACTGCTTGATGCTTCTCTATAACACTTTGATTCCTACATTTTTGACTGCATAGCCTATGCATGCTTCCTCATTGGACAGTGATTTATATTACTTTTGTAGAGAGAGGAGAATAGTAAGTCAGTCTTCTCCTGACTGAGAAATCATTTAAAATTTATTTTAATTATCAATAGTTGGGATTCACAGAATACACAACTCCACATACAGATGTCCTTACTGTCTGTACTAAAGCTACAGACTTGCACCTCACATGCATGGATGGGTATTCAGAAAGTGTATATTTTGTTGGGTTTTCATAAACAAATTCCTGGTGCATTTATAATTACATGGGCTGTATTATTGATTGAATTCTTATGGGACACAATTTCCATTTCCACTAGACATTGATGGGAACTGTGTCCTCTTTTTTTTTTTTAAAGATTTATTTATTCATTTGACGGGGGAGAGTAAAAGAGAGAGAGATCACAAGTAGGCAGAGAGGCAGGCAGAGAGAGAGGGGGAAGCAGGCTCCCTGCTGAGCAGAGAGCCCAATGCCGGGCTCGATCCCAGGACCCCGAGATCATGACCTGAGCTGAAGGCAGAGGCTTTAACCCACTGAGCCACCCAGGCGCCCCCTGTGTCCTCTTTTTGCAACTTTACATGAAAAGAATTTTTCACCCATTGGTTTCTGGTTCTCTACAAACCTTCTTCTGGTTCTGTGATTCACATATTTCCAGGGCCAAGTGCTGTTAGATGCATTCATATTGCCAGATCTCTGGCTCCGGACTTTCATGTCCCTGTGCAATAGGAGTTGGCACACTGGGCAGTAGGAATGCTCCTGCAAACCGTTCCTACCCTGGGACAGACAACAGTAACTTAACTACACACGAAAGGGATAGAACCATATAAATATACCCCCAGGCAACCCAGGCTAAGTGTATCCTCACTCAGCTTCTACTGCAGAAGACAAAAGCACAAGCCAATAGCATCCAAGAGGAGTAGACAAGAGGAGCTGGGAACAGAGAGCACGTGGTCTTAACCGATTGCAGTTTAAATGTCTTTGGCAAGTGTTTCAAAACTATCAAATTGTCAACCATATGATATGTTGTCTCCTTTCAAGAAACCTGCGGAAGGCAAAGGTCCTACAACTTTAGCTTCCTGGTAAATCTGCCTCTTTCCTGAGATAGACACTTAAAAAACTGCTGTGTAGAAAACTTAGGCTGAGCTTGTGTCTGCCCAGAAGCTTTCCTTATGCCAAAGTTCATATTGCAGAGAAGTGTGTAAATTGCCTGAGCAAACAAACTTTTAAAGCTCTTTTAGAAGTCCTGTCTGCATACTGTGAATTGATATTCTAATTGCAACTTACTCTCAACCATTCTTTGGAGCAAGCCCCCCAAAGATTTCTTCATTTACCTAAAAATGAATGTGGACACATACATGAAATGAAGGTTTATTTAAATAGAAACATAAAATGTGGATATTGGAACATCCTGCTTTTTAGCATTGCACTGTAAGTCCTGTAAGAAAAGTAAATAAAACATATACCGATTGGGAAGGAAGACATAAGACTGTCTTTGTTCACAGATGACATGGTTGTCTATGTAGAAAATCTGAAAGGATTTGCCAGAAAGTTCGTGGAACTACTAAGCAATTATACCAAAGTTGCAGGATAGAAGGTTAATATGTAAAAGTCAGTCACTTTCCTATATACCAACAATGGACATGAAATTTGAAATTAAAATCACAGCATCATTTACAGATCCTCAAAAATAAAATACTTAGGTACAAATCTAACAAAATATGTAAAAGGGCTATATGAGGAAAACTAAAAAGTCTGATGAATGAAATCAAAGAACAATGAAATAAATGGAGAGATGATCCATGTTCATGAATAAGAAGACTTGATATTTTCAAGATGTCAGTTCAACTTGATCTATAGATTCAGTGTAATCCTAATAGAAATCTCAGCATGTTATTTTATGGATATTACAAACTGAATCTAAAGTTTATATGGAGAAGCAAAAAACTCAGAATAGCCAAAACAGTATTGAAGAATAAAGTCAGAGGACTGATGCCACCCAACATGAAGTCTCACTATAAAGCTACAGTAATCACGATAGGGTGGTACTGGCAGAAGAATAGACAAATAGATCAATGGAATAGAATAGAGAATGCAGAAATAGACACATAAATAAATATAGTCAAGTGTTCCTTGACAATGGAGCAAAGAGAATACAATGGACCAAAGATATCTCTTCAACAAATGGTGCTGGAACAGCTGGATGTCTGCATGCAAAAAAAAAAAAAAGAAAAAGAAAAAGAAAAAAAATCTCAAAAAAAATCTTATACCTTTCACAAAAATTAACTCAAAGTAGATCACAGACCTAGTATTAAATGCAAAACTATGAAACTCCTAGGAGATAACATAGGTGAGAATCTAGATAGTCTTGTGTATGGTCTTGCTTTTTTAGATACAACACCAAAGGCGCATTCCATGAAAGAAATGATTGATAAGCTGGATTTCATTAAAATTTAAAATTTCTACCTGCAAAAGATAGTATCAAGAGAATTAGAAGACAAGCCACAGACTGGTTTGTCAGGAAAAAATATTTGCAAAAGACAAGTCTGATAAAGGACTATTGTTCAAAATGTACAAAGAACACTTAAAAGTCAACAATAAGAAAACAAACATCATGTTTTAAAAATGGTCCAAAGACTTGAACAGACACCTCACAATTGAAGACATAACGGGTGGCAAATAAGCACATGGGCAGATGTTCTGTATCTTATGTCATCAAAGATGCAAATTAAAACAACAATAAGATAGTAGTACACAACTATTAGAATGGCCAAAATCCAGATCACTGACAACACCAAATTCTGGTGGGGACATGAAGCAATGGGAACTCTCTCACTCATCACTGGTGGGAATGCAAAATTATACAACCACTTTGGAACACAATCTTGCAAAACTAAACATACTCTTATCATGTGATCCAGCAGTTAACTCCTTGATATTTAGCTAATGGAGTTGAAAACTTCCATCTGCACAAAAACCTTTATTTGGATATTTGTAGGATGGTTGCCTTATAGAGAGCACTTGTTTCATATCAGAATATACTTAATATTTAGGAAAGTAGAAATGATACTTAAATACAGAAGCATAACAACTTTTTAATTTGGAAGAATCTCTAAAAGTTTAGATCAGTCTTGGAGATGTAGGGTAAGAAGCCAGATTATGGTTTCTCCCATAGCTTTATCTGTGTTATGTGATACAGAACTCACTAATCTGTGTTCCTGTGTTGACAGCACAGGCAAGTTGAAATGCACCTCTGTGAAATCACTGTTGGAGTGTAGAGCAAAATCAGAGGAAAATCATGTGTTTATTTAAAAATGTAAACTGTGTAAGAAATAAATTATTTCTGACTAGGTTCTATTAAGGAGCTCAAACTTGATTAATTCTCCGTCTAGATAAGCATTTACCTTTAGCAATTACATGCCACTATTACAGTGATTATTTTATTAAAGCTAATAAATACTATCTGGAGTTAATATTTGCTCCTGGGGAAAGTATGCCAAGAGCTTAGAATACGTTTACGGGAGATTTTGCTTGCTATGTTTGCGTACAAAGTTTGAAACACCAAATTCCTTTTAGCATTATTAATAAAAAAAAAAATAGCCTACCAACAGTTATACCCAGTAAAGCTGAAATCTGATGTAGAAATAGGCAAAACCTTAGGAATTTTGTATCATCAGCCAAACACTGTCCATCCCTAATGAATTCCAGCCAGCTATCTCTGCCTTTGAGTTTAGTCTCTGAAATGACCTCTGCTTAAATCTATACTGTGTGCCTTTGTATATGTCATAAGTAATGCTAAACAGACTATGGTCTCTTGGTTTAACCTACCCATGCCAGAATTAACAATGGGATATTAGCTAATATTCTCAATATGGAAGAAAAAGAAACCCATTCATGACTTTCATATCTGGTTAAATGTTAAGATTAATAATTTGTTTTAATAGAGTTTTCTTTGACTTAAACTTCTGGTAGGCATACGTGACTATGTTGGGATTTCAGAAAATGTGTTAGATATCCTCATATCCTCTTTATTAGATCTGGGATCCAGGAAACACTAATATTTTATTATACTGGCATCATAATGAAGATGCAGTATTCTTCCTAAATTCATCAAAGATTAACCTTGATATCAAAATAATAAACATGACCCTGATCCATGATCCCAGGTTTGCTATAATAATTCTATTTATCTATAGATTGTAGGCTCAGTCAATGAGGAACTAGTGGTTGGGTGAGGGTGGGGAAGTCAATGGGTTACCATCCGGGTCTTTGAATCCATTGACTCTGCAAACTTTATTGTCTTCTGAATCTCTTGGACCTCCTTGTTTATTGAGAACTTTAGGTAAGCTTTCTTGTGGGCGATGAGTAGGGAGTTAGATCTAAAATTACTTCTCTAATCCTAAAATTTGGTATGTGCTTAAATCATTTTTCTTAGGTTGAAAGACAATAAAAAGATGTCTTATGTGCTAGGCTATATGTATATATCTATTCTGAGAAAGTAGGGAGAGGATGCTTTGTAACGTAGTAGAGTACATGTGTGTTTCTTCCATGGAGTTTAAGAATTCCTCTAAGAGGCAGGGTTTAATTTATTTGTTTTTTAAGGAAGGATATTTTAGTTGTTACAGAGCTCTGTTGAGGAGAGAGTTTAGGATAACAGGTAAGAATATAAGCTCTTTCTTAGGCAAGTCACTTAATTTTACTCTACTTCTTTTTTCTGATTATCAAAATGGGTCTGGGAGGAGTAAATGAGTAAATGCATGAAAGTGCTTAGAGCTACACCAAGTGGCCACGACCAAAGGTAGAGGCTACATTGAGTGGCTGGAGGAGATGGTATTGACAGTCTTGTATCTCCAGCTCAGGGGGATCCAGAAAGCCATGGTGCTGAGAACCACAGGAAAGTATAGACATCAGTGGTGGTTGACACTGTAAATGAGTTATTTGCTTTAACAATATAAATTAGAGGAATGTCTTTTTATGATGACATTGCTACCTCAAAGAAGAATAACGAAAATGGGAAAATCTGGGAGTATAATGCAGGGAAATTTCTATCTGCTTAAGGCTTTGAAACCAAGGACCATGCATATTCTACATTATAGGAGTTGCCACCAAAAAATTGTTAATGATCAGTCATTAT
The DNA here is from genome assembly GCA_028646535.1 of Procyon lotor. Classification (NCBI taxonomy): domain Eukaryota; kingdom Metazoa; phylum Chordata; class Mammalia; order Carnivora; family Procyonidae; genus Procyon; species Procyon lotor. The sequence goes on from CM053610.1 coordinate 112,965,499, forward strand.
CCTTTCAAGTAAGAAAGCATTTCTCTTAATGTCTCAAAGTACAGGTTTGGGGAAATAGATAACTTTGATGTGTGCATATGTGTATGTATAAATCAGTGTAGAGTACATCAGCTTTGCCATTTGTAAGTGGGCTATGCCGTTAGTAAACTCGTAGATAAAACTTACATATATGGATAGCAAAACTTAATTCAGCAATTTAAAACTTCTGAAGGAAGTCACTGGATATAAAAATGACATTAAAAAGTAAATTAGTAAGAATTTAAATGTTATTAAAGTTTCAAAAATTCTTTGTATTTTCTTTCTATCACACTGTACCCTTGTTTACTTATTAAATAAACTTGCTTTAAAAGATTTTATTATTTGAAAGAAAGAGAGGGAGAGAGAGCACACATGAAGGGAGGTGGGGAGGAAGAAGTGGAGAGGCAGACTTCCCCCTGAACAGGGTGCCTAATGTGGGGTTTGATCCCAAGACCCTGGGATCAGGACCTGAGCCAGAGGCAGGCGGTTAGCTGACTGAGCCACCCAGGCACTCCTTAAATAAACTTTTATTATATACCTTGTTCATGGCACTATGAGCATATATTGAGATACATGGGATGAGCTAAACATATTCCATTTTATGGAATTCATAATCTAGTGGCAAAGATAAAGACTAAGCCATTATTGAACCACTGTTGTCACTTAATTAGATTTTAACTTATTGGAAATTATTATTACTTGGTTAATAGAACTTACAAAGGAATGCTGAGAGTATAGCAAGTGGATCAGAAGTTTGGTGTGGCAAAGGGCAGATTGGGAAAGTCTTTTTCAAAAATGTATTATTTGAAAAAAAATGTATTATTTGAAATAAGTTCAGAAAAATAAAGAGCATGACACAAAGAAAAAACTTATGTGCAAATGACTAGAGGTGGAAAGAATCATATAGATTTCAAGGAACTGAAAAAAAAAGAAAAAGGCCAATGTGAAGAAACACAAAAAGCGAGAGAGAGATGTCAAGTTGATGAGAGATGTCAAGGCTTCTGATACTTTACCCTCAAATTAGTGCTTAATAAACTATAGAATAAAGAGAAACACCAATACTAGAAACAAACACCCACACAAAAAGACAATAATGAAAGAATGCTATCATCACCATATTTATCACAGAAGTAGAGATGGTGGCCAATGTTGTGAGATAAGAAAAATAAGAGATAGAAGGAAAAGTAAAACTCATTATTTGTAGTTGGTATAATCTTAGACCTAGAAAAACAAGGAAAAGGAGAATCAAGAAACGATTGGAACTAATAGAGTTTGCAAGGCTTCTGGATACAAAAGCAGTAAAATCAGTACTACTGATTTTTTTTTTTGAAATATTTTATTTATTTATTTGAGAGAGAGAAATAAAGCATAAGCCGGAGGGGGGCTGGGACAGAGGGAGAGGGAGAAGCAGACTCCCTGCTGATGGAGGAGTCCCAGGCACGGAGCTCAAACCCAGGACCCTGGGGTCATGACCTGAGCTGAAGGCAGACTCTTAAGTACCGAGCCACCCAGATGCCCCAACTCAGTACTATTTTTATTCACCAGCAAGTACCAACTGGAAAAGTTAATAAACAATACTGGCTGTATTCACAATAGTAAATACTAGCTGTATTCACAACGGTAAACCTAATGGCAGTTAATTTAAACAAGATGCTAGCTAGGGATGCCTGGGTGACTCAGTTAAGTGGCTGCCTTTGACTCAGGTCGTGATCCCAGGGTTCTGGGGTTGAGCCCCACATTGGGCTCTCTGCTCAGCAGGAACCTGCTTCTTCCTGTTCTCTGTCTACCACTCTGCCTACTTGTGTATAATAAATATATACAATCTTAAGAGAAAGAATATGCTAGCTATTTAATAAAGTGCATAAAATATTATCTCAGTAAATAGAAAGGCATTTTGTGTAATTGATGAGACATACTTATTCACTGGGCTTTGAAGGGCCATGTGGAGATTTAAAAACCTGTTTTCTCCAATGAGAAGAGCAACTGTACCATTCTTCATGAAAGCAGGCTGGGACATACAGACGTGGCTTGTGCTGGCTTTCTGGTATTTCTAAAAGTTAGTCCTTGGCATCCATCGGTACAGAGAGCTGCTGAAGCATTGTCGAGGGGGTAGAGATTGAAGACCAAGACTTTCTTCTTACTTTTTATTGGCTCAAATAGCACTTCTTCTGTGAAGCTTCTCCAAAATGAGGGGCTCCCATTTCTGTGTTCATAGACGTGTGTCCATCCATCGAATGACCCCTCACACGTCATGTTTAGATTATGTGTGCATGTGTTTCTTTCTTTAATTAAAACAATTTTTATTTGTGTATAGTTGATACACAACCTTAGTTTCAGGTGTACAAAATAGTGATTCAGCATGTCTGTAGGTTATGCTGTGCTCATCACAAGTGTAGCTGCCATCTGTCTCCTTCAGTGCTATTACAGTATCATTGACCATATTCCCTATGCTGCACTTGTATTCCCATGACTTCCTTATTCCATAACTGGACAGCTGTATCTCCCACTCTCCCTCAGCCATATTGCCCATCCCCCCAGCCCCCTACCTTCTGGCAACCATCAGTTTGTTCTCTTTGTTTATAGGTCTGAGTCTGCTTTTTGTTTGTTTGCTTGTTTTGTTTTTAGATTCCAGATATGAGTGAAATACCATCACTAATCATCAGAGCAATGCATATCAAAACCACAATGAGACATCACTTTACACCTGTAAGAATGGCCAAATTAAAAAAGATAAGAAATAACAAGTGTTTGCGAGGATGTGGGGAAAAAAAAGGAACCCTCCTGCACTGTTGGTGGGAATGCAAATTGGAGCAGCCACTGTGGAAAACAGTATGGAGGTTCCTCAAAAAAATAGAACCACCCTATATCCAGGAATCACATCGTTGGCTCTTTACCAAAAGAAAACAGAAACACAGATTTGAAAAGATATATGTACTCCTAATTATTGCAGCATTATTTACAATAGCCAACATATGGAAGCAACCTAAGTCTCCACTTAAAGACGAATGGATAAAAGAATATCTCACACACACACACACACACACACACACACACACACACACACGGATATTACATGGCCCTAAAAAAGGGTGAGATCTTGTCATTTGTGACAACATGGAGGCACTTAGAGGGCATTGCACTAAGTGAAATAAGTCAGACTATTTACGTTTCTTAGACTGTGCATCTTTTAAGGGCAAGTACCACATCTTCATTCAATTTTGTCTCTCTTTTTTCTGAGCATAAAATCAGTGAAAAAGGTGCTTAACAGTTGTTTAATTCATAGCAAACGCATTATTTTAATTTTTCTTGCTTGGTTATAGATTTCAGTGATTTTCTGGACATAAATTTAACACTTTGTTTAATGATGTTACATGAGCAACTGTAATTTCCGATTGTCCTGTCAGAGACACTGTAACGGTTCCAGAGGTACTGTGGGCTTCGGAATCCTAAAGTCCGAGCTGGCAGTTGATAGAGCCTGTGACTGTCTTCCACACATCGCCGCCACATATTGTTGTCACTGGGATGTCACTGGGATAGGAGCATGTTCCCAAGAGGATGGGCTGGAGTGCCAGTACAGTCTGGAAAGGGTTCTTTGCTGGAATCGTCTTACATGTCCTTAGGACTGTTGATCTCTAAACCTGACTGTCCTAGTCATAGATTCATTGGTATCACATCATCTCAGGTACCTCGAATCTCCATACATGTGGAGAGTCTCAGGTGAGAAGCAACATAGCTCTTTGTTGTGATCAAGACATAAGCTAGGGAGAGACTCTTGTCGGCTTTGTGAGTGCGACACTGTTCGGGGGTGCTGGCCAGGCATCACAGCCAGAGTCCCTGTCTGGAGTGGGGATGCCCAGCAAGTGGGCACTGTTTATGTCCCCAGTGACAGAGAATCATGGGAGATCCAGCAACTCAGAGGAATCAGAGGATTTAGTGTGGGGCCTATGATATTTCTCTCTGAGGTCTGACTTACTAGAAGGTAGGGAACGCACAGGTAGGTAGCTGGCTGTGAGGGAGAAGATGGAAGCAGCTCATGCCCCAATCACTCTGTGGCCGGGGCCATACTCCTTGACTCTACCATGGTCCCTAACGGGCAGCTCGACATCATGGCCTGGAAGAGCAAATGAGAAAGTACTTAGGAAAATGGGTGTTTTGCTACTTCAGCTGCTGTGAATGGATGTTTTTTTGAGTCCATATATCCAAGAACAGGGGAGAAGTTCAGGATGTTGCCTGGGGTCAAGGACGAGACAGCCAATGGTTGGCATCTGGGTTCTGGTTTTTGCCTTATTTCTGTGTCACTTGGCAGATGGATAGGAAACCTGCTCATTCCTCATATACACCCATCTATAGAAAATTTGCTCAATAGGACATGCTAAATGGGTGGAGAGGAGCTACTGAAGGGCGGACGTGGTGTGTGCCTCAAGGCTTTGGTCTGTTCCCACTTAGGTACAGAGAGCATGACAGATGGGGGAGTTTACCGAACAAGATGAAGAAACAGCCCCAGGGATGAGAGAAGGGTCCTGCTTCAAGGAAGCCTCTAGATGGAAATCTTCTCTCGGAATTGATGAAGTGTGGCCCAGTGGTGGCCCCTCCCAGCTTGCCCCAGAGCGCAGCAGAGGTAGAGCACAACCAGAGGCTTGTGTTAATTCATGCAGACTTGGCAAACACTCCTTTCAGAAGTCCTGGCCCAGGCCTAGAGGAGTAGCGGTGGGGAGGTAGAGGTCTGGACCGAGTTCTGGCTTTCCTCACTCATGGGCAGCCTCCTTCATGCTGGCCTCCATGTCTGCCTCCAGGACATACAAGGGTTGATGGAGGTGGTTCCCCATCCTCAAATCCTGCGATTCTGGGAAGGATAAAAAGATCATCTCTCTCTTTTCAGCCCATTTCAGTTAGTTTTGCGAATATTTCTTAATCCAGGAGACTTCAGTGGTTGGATGGGCAGAGATGTAATCTCTTGGTACGCAGATTTTACTCTGAGAATGTCATGTCCGGTACAGTTAGGTAATTTTTGTGTTCTCTACAGGCATTATTATTAATCATTTACCAGATAATTTACATTTTCTTCCAAATATTTGAATTTCAAAATCTATTTTTAACTTCTAAATGAAGTTTCAAAAATTCATCTAGTCTCCTGGATTATTTTCAAATGGGAACACTTGCCCAGTTTCTTAGACCCTAAGATTAAACTCTCAGAAAATTTGTTTAGAACCTTCTTTTTAGAATCATATCTCTTTTATAGTTTCTCTTCTAAACTAGAGAAATTAGAAAGTTGCCATATTTATAAAGTGTCTTATTGAATTTCTTCTTGCCTGTAGTTTTCTGATTATCTTTTTTGGTAACAGTGTTGTCGAGGTATCATTGACATACCATACAATTGGCCTGTTTCAAGTGCACAGTTCGGTGATTTTCAGGATAGTCACAGAGTTATGGGATCCTTGTGAAAGACAATATTAGAACATTTCTATTGGTCCAGAAAGAAGCACCTTCCCTCTAGCTAACGTTCCCTAAGATGTTCCATTCCTGCCTTTAGTTTTAGGCAACCACAAATCCACTTTCTATCTCTTTTGATTTGCCTGTTCTGAAAATTTCATATAAGTGGGATCATATAATGCATGGTCTTTGGTGCTTCTTTTACTTACCACGTTTTCAAGGAGCGTCCCAGTGCAGCATGTGGCAGTTTTCCACTTCTTCTCATGGCCAAATGATATTTCATTGAATGGATATGCCACATTTTGTTTATTCACCAGCTAATAGTCAGTTGGGCTGTTCTTATTTTTTGGCTGTGATCAGTGATGCTGCTGTGAACATTTGTGTACAGGATGTTCTGTGCACATGTTTTCATTTCTCTCACAGTGGAATTGTTGGGTCAAATGGTAACTCAATGTACAATCATTAGGGGAACTGCCAGACTGTAATCCCAAGGGGGCTACACCATATTTCATGCCTACCAGTCATGTATGAGGGTTCTGATTTCTTGCTTCTTACCAATACTTGTTGTTGTAATCTTTTCTTTTTTTTTTATTACAGCCATCCTAGTGGGGTGTGAAGTAGTATATAACTGAGGTTTTGATTTGTGTTATCCTGGTGGTTATGATACCGAATATCCTTTCATGTGTTCACTGGCCCTTTGTATATCTTCTTCGGAGAAGTTTATCTTTTAAGCTTTTTTTTCTGTTAGGATGCACATAGTCCCATTTGTCTTCTGTCATCTGGTTCCAGGATAGGGAAATTGGCAAATAATTTCTAGTCTGCAGATTTTGGGAACTGTAATACAGTATGTTTAACGACAAATCAGTTTTATTACTCCCTGACTCCATTTTAAAAAATAAGTAATATATAACTATTTTTATGAGAAAGCATTTTCTGTCAGTACACATACCCAGTGCAACATGATACAATCCAGCTTTCAACTTTAATGTCTTAATTTTATATTCTTGATTAGGATAATTTTAGTTTTCATAATATTGTCTTTGTATTTAATGAAATACTACTGGTTCAGGACAAATCAGCTTTAAGTATAAAGATCCTTAGTTTATCTTAGAAATACTAGCAATCAAATAAGAAAATTAAAGTAAAACAAATGATAGGGATTATGTTTCTTCTGCTTCAGGGGCCACTGCTGAATTCTAAGGAACAACATTTCTATTCTTTCTCTTTGGATCTCTTACCAAGAGTTCACTGCCAACTCGCCATGTGGTTTTCATACAGAGAGAGTTCATGGCAGTGCATCAGACTAAGTTCTCATTTCTTCAGACTGATCTCTTCTAAAAGGATGTCATTAGTCAAGCCTTAAAAGCCTTTTCTGAGTGAGGCTTCTATTTTGCATCTCATTCTTGATTTAGTTCACACCTGGGAGGTGTCAGTAAATTAGTTGTGGGTCCTAGACACTCTCTCTCTCTTTCTCTCTCTGCACTTCTTAAGAATCTCTTCGTTGTTGGAGATAAGAAAATTGGTAGGACTTGGTCCTGACTCAGTGAATGAGGCAGGGAAATGCACAAGGTGTTCATCCACCAGTGATGTGAGAAGCAAGCAACTTACAGTTACAAAATGTCAATTACCTGGTAAATGATGGAGAAGTACCCAGGTGCTTGGTGCACAGAGGATGGTGCCTGGATGACGGAGTCTTTGTCAAGCAGGAGATGTTGGGGCCAAGATCCTGCAGGCCCCGGACCAGTGACACAGTGATTACCTGTGAGTCTGGAAGGGGGCCCATGCAGACGGGCCTCATGGTGGTGAGCTAGCAAAAGTGACAAACTAACACTATTCTCGGTGATGTTATTGCTTATATGATTTCTTCCCATTGACCTCGATTTTACTCCCTGGAAAGAAACTGAGGGCGAGTAAGTTCTTCCTTCATCAGAGCTTGTCACAGATTTGACAGTGGCTCTGATACTCATATCGGGTCTTCCATTCTCCACAGGAGTGCTTCCCATTCCTTCAGTGTTTCCTCACACAGAATGGTTTTGGGGGTCACCATCTCAGTCTTCTCTGTTGGATTTACTTCAGTGTGTAAACTTCCCTGTAAATGTGGCTCCCCATGCAGAATTTAGCACTCCAGATGTGGTTTTTCAAAGTGCGAGGTCTTGGGGCTACTCTTGCCTCTGCCATGAGCACTAGACGTTGGTATCCAATCACGCCCACCCAGGTGAGCTCATTTTGAACTTCTGAGCCTTGTTTACATGCTAAACCAGGCTCTTTCAACTCTGGGCATGCTATTCTTGACTCAAATTACAGGGCTGGTTGTTTATACATATTTATTTTCATCTGGTTAGCTTTGACTTATTCTTTCCCAGGAATGCCAGAACCTTTTAAAATCCTCCTCCAACTATCTAATAATGTCTTGGCGATCTCTCTCCACCTAGTGTCATCTGAAAATTTCACAGTCATGAAATCTTCTGCTTTGTGTCCATCCAGCAGTTTGGTAAAAATACTGATAGCAACTGGGTTGAGAACAAAATGAGAGGTCTTGATTTTATTAAGAACTGGCATCAGTGGCGTTTAAATGACGTATCTGTGAAGCTGACAGTAGTGTAGAAAGTGTTGTTGTTCACTGAATGATCAACACACATTCCAGAACAGCATCTCTGAGTTCAATCTGTGGGTTCTCTCTATCACAATAAACTGAGATGCTATTAAAGTGCAAATTCCTGGGCCTCGCTTGAGCCCTCCACTGCCAGGCACCAGAGGAGATGTATTTTACCAGGTGATTTGCCTGAGCACTAGGGTTGGATTGAGTAAAGGAGTTAAGGTGTCCTTAGCATGGACTGTGAGCAGGGGTCTAAGACGGGCAGTTTGTGTGTGGTTTGGTGTAACGAGCTGTGGCATTACTCATGGGGAAATGTGTTTATAGGGATATGTTGGTGAACTTATGCCGGAGAGGTTTTTGGTGCACTTCTAAAAATTCCTTAACCTATGATATCTTCCCCGATGCTGCAGCCTTCAGCCTGGGCCAAGGAGCATCTCTGCCCTTGACGGGGTGCCCGTGTGATTTCGACATGCCGCGGCCTTAGTCACTGCTGTCTCGGGAACACGGGTGTTCTGCGTTGTTCGCATGACGTGGCTGATCTCTCTGTCGAGTGGTGGTACCTCCAGCCCCATCAGACTTTGGAGCCGGGAGCCTCGATGGGACTGCCTGGCACACCCTGCAGCTCTGGCTGCACACCAGGGTAGACAGTCTGGGTTTGGTGATGTGCTGGGGAAGAGTCTTCCGAAACACATACTAACTGAATCACAGCTCTTCAGGCTCTCGCTCTCTATTTACTCGTCTCACAGGGCTGCCAAGTTTCCACCTATTCTCATGTGATCCTGACGACTTAAAGATTGCCATTTTTAAAGCCAGTCGTGAACGTTCCACCTTCCCTCTCCTTAGAGGATTCTAATTATCTGTTTGTGGGACATCCTTCTGTTCTCTCCGACTTTATCCAACGCCCACAGGCTCTCTCTTTTAGGAGGCAGTGCAAGTTGTTGTTCAGGACTTCTCTTGGGAAGTTTTGGTGGCTAGATTGTTCCCTCTCTTGGCTACTGCAAGAGTGTCTGGAGGTCGTTCTAGATCTTTCCAGCATCTGACCACTCCATGAGGACTTGCTGCTTAACTTTCTTATGTCAGTGTCTCTTCTGAAATACGTCTAAAAGTCTTTCTCTGGTTTCTTATTTATGAAACTAAAGTCTTAATTTCTACCATTCTTTGTCAACACAAACATCAAGAATGAAAAGGTCATTCAAAAATACAGATTTCTTTTTCTGATTATGAAAGACAAGTGTGGTTGTTAGTGAAAATTTATTACTTAGAAATGTAGAAGAAATTGATTATACCACCCAAACACTAGTACATTTGGAGTTTATTTGAATAAACTTCAGATAATTTAATTTATTTAATTAATTGAATTGAATTTTAATTGAATCCTCCGTGGTGCACACATATTTTCACAGTTGCCGTTACTCCTTATGTACAGTTTAGTATCCTCCTTTGTTCATTTAGTGCATAAGTTGCCTGCTTCATGCCATTATATGATCATGAAAGTAAAATTTACGATGTGGTGGTACACTTTTATTGATCATTGATGGTGTTTCTTATAAATAGCATCATGGTGAATGTCTTTATGTCAAGGTTTTCTCTATATGTCTATCTTGGGTAACTTCCTCAGAAGTGCTAGTATGAGCCAAGGGGACATTTTTAAGGTTCTTTATACATATTTCGAAATGGCTTTCCAAAAGACTTGAATCCATGTATACACCTACTGGCAATATAAAGTATTTATTGGTGTGATTTATCCTAGGAATTCCATAGTTACACATTTTAAAGGGGAAAAGGTAGCTTTCTGTATTAGGAGAAAAGTGAAGGCATTTTCATAGGTGAAGCAGATCTTAAGACAGGTTCCATGAGCACATGGTAAAGGATGTTCAGCAAATCCTTTACCCATTGGGTATGCTATGGTGAGCATCCCAAAGAGAATGAGCTACCCAGCAATAAGCAAAAATGCTGGTATGTACATCTCTTGCTTTTCTTTTGACTTTTTAATCATTAACCCACTCATTCTCACAGCTCTTTTAAGAGCAAGAGAAAAGGTCAAATGTAAAAGAGCTGCTTAATGCCTCATGTGTGTTACCTGGGAACCAATTCATGAAGGAAAATCTCTGAAAACCCGAATAGAGATGAGATAATCCAAGCGGTTTGCTCTTTGGAGTAAATTATTGTGCTCTTGTAGTATGATAAATGGGTCTAATTGCTGCCTTTCACAGAACTCAAACGGTTTCCACGAACCATCAAAGTAGATGGAGAAAATTCAGATAGAGAAAAATGGAAATAACAGGGAACCAGGCACTTAAAAATGGTCATCAAAGTTGTTATTCCAGGTTAACTCCTCTTGTCTCGAGCTCTGCATGGTCCACGTAGTGCCCGCCGGGCTAAGGAAAGGGATAGTCGAGGTGAAACAAACTGGGATGGAAATCCTAGTCTTCTTACTTCTTCAGGCTCACGGGGAAATTCCCTGGCTTCCCCAGCCTCCATTTTCCTTATCTGTCAAAACAGGAAAATTTTTTTAATAAATAACATTTCTTTTTAATCTAGTGGATTAAGTGAAACAACGTGAGTAACTCACAGGAATTGTAACATGTACATAGACATTATTCAGCCAAGAAGTATCTCTTCACTCTTCCTTCTCCGGATGGGCCCCAAACTCACAACACACAGTCCTACCTTGCCTGGCGGTTTTCCAAGTGCACTTTCCCTGCCCTCCGGTATGCTTCAGGGCAGACTGATCTCCTGTTCCTCTGACCTGCCAACCATCATGGTTTGGGCCATTCATCCTTTGCTGCTTCTTTGAATTTTCAAGTGCCAACCAAGTCATTGTCAGAGATCCCTGGAGGAATGTTCTGTGCCACAGGGGTATTTTATTTCAGGTCTCTGCATCTCCTAACCAGGCTCTGCCATTCCAAAGGGCAGAAAACACAGCTTTATCTTCCCCTCGGCCCACAGCTCTGCTTCTGAAATGCAGCAGACCATTGGCAATTAACCTATTGGTTAATTGAATTTTTGACATTTGTTCAATATCCTACACATATGTTTTTTTAAACTCATTTCCTGCGTGCCAGAAATACAGTCATCAGTGAGGTTGATAAAATATCCACTTTCCTGTAGCTCAAGTGCACCTCTATCATTTTCATGTAGGAGCAGCTCAGAAGCAGATGAAAGCAGTAAGGATGGAGCTTGAGGTTTGGGAGACTCGTCTTGAAACCCGGGTGTGCATTGCAGAGACTGAGGAATGGTCAGTTACCTGTATTAGAGAAAGGGGCTCTGTTGGACATGGTGAGATTGTAGTGCCCAGTTATCAACTCCCGCCATCCTCTTCATCCCGCTCCCGTGGCTCCTAGATTGCTAGGGAAAGCAGACATCTTAGCAGAAAACTCTGATGACGTGGTAAGTATTATGCTATAGTTGGAGGGTCCTACAGAAACACGGAAGGAGGGTCCTCACCCAGACGATCAGGGAGGCTTCTCATGGGAGACGACATGTCAGCTGAGCTGGGGATATGCCGGCCACGTGGTGGGCATTTCACAATGAAAGAACCCTATGTGAATAAGCCTGGAGCCCTAGAGCCGTATCTTTGGAGAGCTGGAAGTGGTTTAACGTGATTGGAAACTGCGGGAGGGAGGAAGCAGGAAGTGGTTTAACACGATTGGAAACTGCGGGAAGGAGGAAGCAGTAATTCACTGTGTCAAAAGTTAAGCAGGCGAGGGGACCAGGAAGGGCATTATAAACTTTTTAAGAGCTTGGACTCTATCCTGAGGGCACTAGAGAACAACGGAAGGATTGTAATCGCCGGGGTGATGTTACTGTGATAGAGCACCCGTGGCTAACATGCAGAGAGTAGATTTGAGTAGAACAAAATGTAGGTAGGGAGACCTTGAGACTGTTGGAATGACCCAGAAGAGCTGCAGCTGCCTCTTCTGGGCTGGAGCAGTGCCCTCGGGCTGGGAGGGTGTCAGGAGATGGTGATAAGGCAGAAGCACCAGGGTGTGATTGGTTGTGGACCTGTGCAAGTCAGAGGGAGTGAGGGTTATGCCGGTGTTTCCGATTCGGGTGATCAACAAGGAAATGCTCCTTGTCACTGAGCAAGGGAATGCAAATAAGTGAATTTCAGCAGAAAGATCATGAGCTTGTAACATTGAGAATTTTAGGTGTTTGTGGGATATCCAAGGGGAGATAAAGAAGACAAAGAAGAAATCCTGCGTTTGGGTCCAAGACTCAGGGGATTGCTCTCTGACCTGGAAGCCGAGAGACTCAACCCGAGGACTCAGATGAAACTTGCCAGACGGAATGCAGGCAGTAAAAAAAAGCACCCAATTATGGTGTTTTTATGCAACACATAATCAGCCATAGACCTGGTCCAAAGGGCCATGCTGCCTTGTCACTCGATTTTTAGTTATTCCTTTGCTCATTTATTCATTCACAAATTCATCTGGCCCCCAAAACATGCAATGTGGGGGGCTCCTGGCTTTTTCTCCATGGAGTGCTAGAAGAACTTTATGGACCATGGCCTGGTCTGGTTGGCTGTGCTTCATACCAGGCCCAGACCTGGCCATGCTGACAGCCTTCCTAGTTGGGGGACCAGTGACCCACAAAACCTCAATCCAGAGTAATGTTTGTGATAAGGGAGCCCATTGCTGAACAGCTGCCCATGTTGCATCTTTGAGATGTTTTCTGACTGAGGACCAACAGCTCCACCATCACTTAGGTGAACCTGTCTCTGTGCCAGACTTATTTATTGCATTGATGGGGAAATTAGATAGAATGTAAACAAAGTCCCAGATGTTCACCCCAAAGCTGCGACAATTCATGGGGCACTGCAGGCTGCCACAGAGACACGGAGGCTCTTGGCCCAATGAAGTCATAGCCCCTGTGCTGTAAACTGTATTATTGCTCAGAAATATTCCTGGCTTAATGCTCTGCCTTGATAAGTACCTTTTTGTCTCTCAGTTTTAATGACTCATTAAGATACTCTTCTTTGGTGAATAGTAGTAAGCTTTTTCCTCTGGGAAAAGTTCTCAACTCTGCTCACTATGTGCACTGACTTTGATTGTGGAGTCCTCATAAATCTTGGTGTGAATCTCCTTCCTCCAGCCTCAGGCTCCCAGAATTCCGCCAGATAGAGCACTTCCCCAGAACAAATCAGACTAGCCTGTTTTAGACAGTCTAGATGGAGGGACTTGTGCTAATAGCTCTAATTTCCCCTTTGTAGAAGTGCATTTGATTCTTTGACATAACATCTAAAAAGGAGAACATCAGCAGCTCTGGGTCTCACATACCCTGTTCACTCTGGAGATGGGGAGTGTTTATGTCTGGGTCCTGGGCAAAGTGATCCTAGACACTCTTCTTTGGTAAACCTTCTCAGCCTGAGGAATTTTTAGAGCCAGCCCTGCCTAAGTGGGAAGATAATGGCAGCAGGGAATCTCATTTCTATCCCGCCTCAGGACTTAAGTCATTGTACCAGAGCAGCCCAGCTAGCTGTATGACCTAGCAATGATTCTCAGCAAAAGCTGGGGCATCACATATTCTGGTCCCTGACTGCCATTCTGGGAGAATGTGCAGAGTTCTGAAAAGTCTGACATTTATTTTCCACAACAGAGATGAGTCTTGTGGCTATTCTCAGGCTCGATGAGCTGAACACGCCTGCTGTGAGCCTTGCTTTTTCAAAAGGAAATCCACGTTTTTTGCTGGCTAGTCTTTCTGCACTATGTGTTCACTTGCTTACCTGTTTCCAGGTATTCCTGCTGTCAGTGCGTGGGAAAATGTTGGCAGAGAGCAGAGAATGATGAAATCCTGGTCTCATGAAAGCTTCATTGATATTTAGATTCTTACTCCACCCAGCACTATGAGTCACCGTGATTTGTACACCATAATTACCAAAATAACATTTCTTTATAGTAATATGAGAGCTATTGTATTCTTCTTTTTGGAGTAGATGTGTGTGTGTATGTGTGTGTGTGTATATATACGCATTTTATATAGCCTGTTGAGAAAAAAAAATCATATAGTTTCTTAACCTAAACATAGGATTCATGTAAAAAGGTATTAGATATTCATGACAAGATGATAAAATGATGTGTATGTGTATGTGTGTGTGTAGAGGGAGAGAAAAAAAAAAAAAGAAATGTATTACCAATAACGACCACAGAGCTTCACTGTGGTTGGTAGTAGCAAAAGGTTGTCTGGTGGAGGTGAAACTGAAGATAAGCAGAGTTTCCTCATTATCTTCTGTATTTCTTATTGTGGCATTTAAGGATCTCTGTAATCTGTGCCCACTACTGCTACTTTGTCCTCCCCAAGTCCTATCCCTCACGCACTGCTTAACCACACCAAGTACCTGTAGATTCACCGTTCCTTGAATTGAGTGCTTCCTTGCTCTAGGCTTCAGCTTATGCTTTCACTTTTTCCGAGTATCGTTTTGCTCTCTGTCGTATCTGGAGCCAGATGGCATTTCCATTTTTTTAATGGCAATGGGTTAGAACTTCCAGGACCCAAGAGATAAAGGCCATTTAAAAGGTTTTACCAATATCTCAACATAATAAAGCCATATGTGAAAAACCTGCAGCTAACATCCTATTAATGGTGAAAAACTGAAAGCATTTCCTCTTAGATGGGGAACTCTACAAGGATGTCCATTGTCACCACTTGTATTCAACATCATACTGGAAGTGCTAGCCACAGCAGTCAGACAAGAAAATGAAATAAAAGGCAGCCAAATTGGTGAGGAATAATTAAAACTTTCATTATTTGTAGATGACATGATACCATATGTAGAAAACCCTAAAGGTCCCCCCAAAACTACTAGAACTGATAAATGAATTTAGTAAACTCACAGGATACAAAACTAATGTACAGAAATCTGTGGTGTTTCTATATACATTAGTTAGGTAGCAGGAAGAGAAATTAATAAAATGATCCCATTTACAGTTGCACCCAAAATAATTAAATGCCTAGGGGGCGCGAAAAAAACCTAACCAAAGAGTTGAAAGACCTGTACTCTGAAAACTATAAAACACTGATGACATAACCTGAAGGTGAAATGAACAAATGGAAAGATATTCCATGTTCATGGATTGGAAGAACCAATATTGTTAAAATGTTCATACTACTCAGAGCAATCTACAGATTTAATGCAGTCCCTGTCAGAACACCAATAACATTTTTCACAGAACTAGAATAAATAATACTGAAATTTTTATGGAACCAAAAAGACCCTGAATAGCCAAAGCAATCTTTAAAAAAAAAAAAAAAAAGAACAAAGCTGGTGGTATTGCAATCCCAGATTTCAAGACATAGCCACAGTAATCAAAACAGTATGGTACTGGCACAAAAATAGACACATAGATCAGCAGAACCGAATAGAGAGCACAGAAATAAACCCATGCTTATATGGACAATTAACCTAACACAAAGGAGGCAAGAATATACTATGGGGAAAAGATAGGGTCTTTAATAAATGGTGTTGGGAAAGCTGGACAGCTACATGCAAAAGAGTGAAATTGGACCACTTTCTTACACCATACATGGAAATAAACTCAAAATGGAATTAGGACCTAAATGTGAGACCTAAAACTGTAAAACTCCTAGAAAAAAACATAGGCAGTAATTTCTTTGACATTGGCTATAGAAGCATTTTTCTAGATATGTTTTCTGAGGCAATGGGAACAAAAGCAAAAATAAACTATTGAGACCACATCAAAATAAGAAGCTTCGGCATAGCAAAGGAAACTGTCAATAAAATGACAAGGCAACCTACTGAATCAGAGAAGATACTTGCAAATAAATATCTTACAGGGGATTAATATCTAAAATATATAAAGAACTTACACAATTCAACACCAAAAGAACACAAATAATCTAATTCAAAAATGGACAGAGGACATGAATAGACATTTCTCCAGAGAAAACATACAGATGGCCAACAGACACATGAAAAGATTATTAACATCATTAATCATTAGAGAAATGTAAGTAAAACCACAAAGATCACTTTACACTTGTAAGAATGGCTAGAATCCAAAAGAAAAGAAATAACAAATGTTGGTGAGGATGTGGAGAAAAAGGAACCCGTGTGGGCCTGTTGGTAATAATGCAAATTGGTGCAGCTGGTGTGGAAAACAGTATGGAGGTTCCTCAAAAAATTTAAAATAGAATTATCATATGATCCTGTGATTCCATTACTGAGTATTTACCCAAAGAATATGAAAACACTAATTTGAAAAGATATATACACCCCTGTGTTTATTGCAGCATTATCTACAACAGCCATATTACGAAAGCAACTCAAGTGTCCGTCAGTGAATGAATGGATGGAGAAAATTTGGGTTGGATATATATAATGGAATATTACTGATCTGTAAGAAAGGATGAGCTTTTGCCATATGCCACAACATTGATGGACCGAGAATGTAAAATGCTGAGTTAAATAAGTCACAAAGACAAATATCACATGATTTCAAACTCTATGTGGAATTTAAGAAATTAAAACAAAAAGAAAAGAAAAAAGAAAAGAAAGATACAAACAAAAAACAGACTCTTAAAACCCAGAGAAGAAACTGGTGGCTGCTAGAGGGGAGGTGAGTGGGGAGATGGGTGAAATATTGAGGGATTAAGAGTACACTTGATGTGATGAGCACTGAATAATACATAGAATCGTTGAATCAGTATATTTTACACCTGAAACTAATACAATGCTGTATGTTAATTACACTTCAAAAAACAAATGCAGGCAAAAAAATAAAATAAAATGGGAAGTTTTGCCACATCTCTTCTTCTCTCCCAAAATGCAGTGACCTGTAACGTCCAGATATCCCTGCACTGTGTCAGCAGAGTTGATTGATGTGAAGCCAAAGGACTAAGTTTCATTTTAGGACATTCTAAGCTTTAGAGCTCCCAAGTGCCCTTCTGCTTCTCCACTTGGGGGAAATACACGATTCTTCAAAGCTCAGCTCAGAAGTTATTTTTGGATGAAGCCTGTCCTGTCCCCTCTACCCTGTCAGGGGTAGACTTAATACTGCCCTCCAGAGTCCGGAGAGGTTGGAGTTAGGTGTTTAGATGATGTATGGTCAAATGTTATTGCAGTAACTGGGTACACATCTCTCTTCCTCACAGGGCCGTGCACTTTTGAGGGGAGGGTCTGACCTTCATTGGCCTCTAAGTCTCCATCAGAGCACCTAGCTCAGTAGGCATGAACGCAAAATGATGTCCCAGGGAGTGAGTGAGCTCCTTGTGGCCAGAAGCCTGGGGCAGGAGGAAGAACAGGCATAGCTGGAAATTCAGTGCAAATGACCGGAGCAGAAGTTTTATATGAAGCTGTGAAGAAGAAAAAGTGGAGCGTTAGGAAGACGTTTGTCACCCTGTAGAAAGATTGTGATCAGAGATGTCCTCACTTTCCCTGTCCCTGCAAGTAATGAGGAATAAAGTGAGGGAGATTCCCACATGGGTGTTAGACCTTCCAGAGGGGCATAAAGCACAGAATATGGCATTTATTCAGCTGGTTGGGGTGTGTGTGTGTGTGTTACATGCTCTTCTGTGTTAACATGTCCTATCAGTTACGTGCTCTCTCTGGCCCGCTGGCTCCTCAGCAGCAGAATGGAGATGACAAGCTGTAGCCCCTGGGGTTGTTAGGATTGTCAGCTGGGTGGGCCAAGAAAGACCCCAGCACAGAGTTGGTATTGAATGTTTGTTCTCACCCACAGTTATGCGTGTGAGCTTGGGAAACAACTTCTGCCAACATTTCCACAATATTGTTCTGGAGTGAGGGCAAAAATAGCTTCAATTTATCAAGCAACGACTGTATTCCAGGCACTGGATTAGTTCTTTGTATGCATTATAGTCGGTACTTAAGCAGTTTGACAAGAACAACTGTATTGATTCCATCTTGCTGGTGTGAAAACTGAAAGGCACAGGTATGAGCAGATTTGCACAGGGATGGTCCGAGCGTAAGCCTGGCCCTGTGCGTCGTGGCAATGCATTTCTGCATCACACAGTACGGACTGCCTCTCTGTTCTCTTCTTCTGCTTGGAGACAGGAGAAAGCTCAGCAGCTGGACTTTCACGTCGGGAGTATGTGTGTGAGATTTTGGAAAACAGCAGCAGCTCCCCCTGCTTTGGATCCTAACTACAGTGAGGCGAGGAGTTCCTCAGAGCCTCCCTCATGTGCATTCCTCTGTTCTGTCTAATGATTCTGTAAGCCCTCGTTTCTTATATTAAATCTTCTTGTGTTACAAATACGTGGAGTAAATTCTGTTTCCTGCGCTGGATCCTGACACATAAAATCACAGAGCAAAGATAGATTGGAAATCCTGAGTAAAGAGCTCCGAGAGTATGATTATGCACACAATCATAGCATCATTTGCATATAGTTGCCCTCTTTTACATAATCCTACCTCCTTTTTTTTACCCTTAACGTAATAGAATTTTAAAAATAGATAAAAGATGATGTCTTTCTTTCCCCCTCTGAAATGTGTCATTTGAAATGTAAGAGCATGTGCCTGAGTGGTTCAGCAGGTTAAAGCCTCTGCCTTCAGCTCAGGTCGTGATCTCGGGGTCCTGGGATCCAGCCCCGCGTCGGGCTCTCTGCTCAGCGGGGAGCCTGCTTCCCCCTCTCTCTCTGCCTGCCTCTCTGCCTACTTGTGATCTCTCTCCTCTCTGTCAAATAAATAAATAAAATCTTTTAAAAAATGTAAAAGTAAATAGGACATGCTACCATGATCTTGAGGAATAACCTGCTCACCCAGATAAAGCATCTTGCTCCATTGTGTGTGAGCACTTACTGCAGATGGATATCAGCTCCAGGTTGTATATTGGGCCTTGACTATAACCATAGCTCCTTGAATTGACTCTTCTATCTTATGAGATTAATCAAATAATCTAGTGATTATGAACGACATAAGAGCACGACAGCTTGTATTTACATGATTTGTCACAGGTTAGGAAAAGAGTTACGCAAAAAGTAATACTTACAGACATGATAGTTAGATTTATGGGATAGTTTATATTTATGAATGTGGTCTATTCCTGGACATAACCTGAATGCATGATAATGTTACAAAATAACAATGTATTGTTGGCATCCCACAGTTTGCACCTCCCTTGTCCAGTTCTGACCACAACAAGGCATCGTGGGATTATCTGTGTCACTTACTTCTCCATTCCCAAATTTAAAAGGCAGAAAACACAATGAATGGGTACATTCTCTCCAGAAAAGCAGCCAGGCAGACAGAATGAGAATGAAACACTCAAGGTCTGCCACTTGAGTAGTCTGGGAAAGCAGAAGGATATGGGCAAAGAGAAAGGTGTGGTTCAAGACTGTGTTACAGACAGGCAAAGGGAAGAGGTAGTCAGGGGGCCAAGACAATCATGTCCAGTTGTTTTCCTACCTGTGAGAGAGCAGGATCAGTCTTGCCTGGGAGGATAGGTTGGTGTCAAGTGGACTGGTGTGCTGGGTTGGGAATATTTACTTTATTAGCTAGGCGATGAAGATGTTTAAGCATTGTTCTGATTTTGAGAGTTAGCAAAATTACTGTTTTGGAGAGGAGTCTGGGATTTGTATGTAGGCTGCATGAAGAGGAGAGAGACTAGAAGTGGGGCCTTTGGAAGGTACCACTGGGTGAGAGGAAACAAGATGGTGGCCATGGGGTTGGAAAAGATGAGAATTGTACTGTCCTTTATTTTAGGCAGTGTGTTATGTGAGTGGATGTGTTTATGTGTATGTGCTTGTGTGTGTGTAGAGGTAAACACAAATTTACAAATTTTAAGCACACTCAAAGGGGCACTTAGTTAACATTTAATATAAACTGACTAAAGATATGTATTAAGCAAAGGTCCATAGTATTGAGGAAGCTACTATACGCCCTTCTGCTAAAGTTAACTCCCATTATAATCAAGTGGCTTGTTAAATAACTTTAACGAATATTATTAAAAGGTGGGATGGATTTTCATTGGTTGAGTGAATGGTTTTTAAAATATGTAGACTCCTGTCATGAATGCTTAAAAACTCCTTAAACTCATTAAGAACTTAGCCAGTAGAAAAATAGTCAGAAAGTAAATACAGTATTTCCTAGCCAATAAACGCTTGATTACTCTGTGATCCTGGTAATGCAAACTGAGACCATGCTGAGATCCATTCAGTTGGCAATAATTTTGTACCATTTTATACCATTCAGCTGGCAAAGACTAAAAATTTGACAAAATGAAGTGCTGGAGAGATGCGTGTCACAGAGGAGCTCTTCTACCTGCTGGTAGGAAGGTCCGCTGCTGGGGCGACGGTGAAGGACAGCTGGACATTTTGTCCCAAACACTTATCTGCTCTATTGACCTGATAGTTCCATGACTCAGTTTATACTCAAGGTAAACTTTTGTACATGTATAACAAGACGTCTGTTCAAGAACATTTGTAGCAGTGTTGTTCAAAAGAGAAGAAAAAAGCTGGAAATATTCTAACTATCCATCACCTACAAAGCAGATGAACAAATAAATATTGTAAAATAGTCAAAGCAAATTACAGCCACATGGGACAATGGGAAGGCATATTAGTGAGCTCTTGTAGGCGGGAAAGTCCCAAAGACTACACCCAACATAATCTCCTTTGCTTAAAAATAATTGCAATAAAACTGCATGTATACGTTTCTATACGTATTGACACAGTAGACGTACATCAGCAGGAGAGGAAGGGATGTTGGGTACAGATCTTGGCCACCCCCGGTGACGGTGAGGTTAGCACAGGAGCACCATAAACGCTGTGGATGTGGCTGATTGTCAAGGTTGTAGCCACTGTTACTATTTTTTGGCTGTTGGGTTCACTGGTGCTCAATACAAAATCGAAAATACTAATTAAGTAAAACTGATGGAGAAACATACCGACTGCTTAGATAAATTACACAGTCAATTCTGCCCTTGTGTGAACGAGCTAGGAAAGTTCAGTGAGACCGCTTGCCAGTATCTTTGGAGTAGGGCCTAGGCTGAGGATTCCAAGCCTCTCTGTGCTTAGCTGACCCCGGAAGGGCTTTTGTCATGTGACTTGGACCAGAAGGTCGGCAGAGTGATGCTGATAGAACATTGTCACGTCGGTATCGGTGGGACATACCATGCGGAATACTCAGTGTTGGCAAGCAGAGAGGGCTGCCCTTCTCCGATTCAACAGAACAGGTTGTTGGGTGTGTTTTTTGCCTACTTACGAAGAACGTATGTGTCAGAATTCAGCTGAGGCATGTTTTCACTATGACATACCATCATCTGAGGTTGCAGGGGAAAAAACTATAGAGTCCTCACCTGACTCCAACTATTGATGGCTTCAGATATTTACCAGAAAGTGTCTCCTAATTGTGAATGTGACCAGCTTTGGCTTTGGATGGGTTGCAGCAATGGGTTTGCAATGAGCCTTGATGTGTGGAAATAAAATGATTCATTGAATGGGAAAGGTGACAGTGTGAAAGTTTTCAGAAATTATAAAGAAGCGTGAGTCCCTATGGTTCGGACGTGCCATTAACCGTAAAGAGAAGCCTGTAGGAAGAACCTGTTTAAAGAGAGCACTGATGAATAGGATCTTAGTTCTTATTGGGTTTGAGTTGCTAGAGGAGGTAAGAGTTAAAGCATATCCGTATGCGGAAATTCAGGGTTGAAGAGGTGGAGAGGAAGGTCGCAGAAATGCCGTTTTCTTTTCTAGTCAGTCACACTGAGGCGGTGGATGAAACTCTAGGAGCTGTACAAACTCCCCAAAACAGAAGACAGAAAGAAAAGGTCAGTGTAGCAGTGTGGGGCTCTGCGGCATTGGGGTGCAAGGCAAAGCAAAAGGAAAAGGATGCAGAGCAGCAGCAGGTTAGGAGTGAAAAGTCTGCGATGCTGCAGTTTCAGGACAGATAGACCCAGCAGTAGCATCTGGGGAGCTATAAGGAGAGGGGCCAGCTGTGTGAGCGCTCCAGACCGTCCCGGGGGAAGACCCCAAGGAAGGGACGGTTGTGTGGGCGATCATGAGTAGCTACCAGGAGGGTGCTTCACCAGACCGTCGGGCAGACCAGGCCATTCGGCTTTCAGAACCCAGTGAAAATTGAAAATGCAGGTTCCTTGTTCCGGAATCGTTAAGACTATCAAGGTGGTGACAGGGGAGCGTTGAAGAGGGTTCCGAGCCCAGCTGAGTGTGAGGCCCGGTGAGCCTGCGGCGGTGGCGAACCTGAGAAGCCAGCCCTGAAGCACAGACATGGTGTTCAACCAGGACAGGGATCAGTTAGAGGGCTTGGGGGAAGGGTATTGATAAGCCGGATGTGAAAGGAAGCAACCAGGACGGTGATTCAGAGGGGAGTCTGCACGAGTAAAAATTCTCTTTCCCTTTTTGAGACAGGGCTCTATGGGGATTTTTGAAATTTTTTCAGGGAAGAGTGAAGGTAGCAATACCTTGAAAATGCTAGAGAAAGAGCCGTATCATTCAAATCTAGAACAGAGCATGCAAACCTGGGTGCTTGCGTTTTGGGAAAGCTGTTCGAACGTCTCGGAGGCCCCAGAGGGCAGATGGGTTGGTGGGGCCTGATGGTTGTACACCGGCCGGCGGGCCTGTGATGGGAAGGTCAGCAAGTGTGTTCCACGTCCACGACGTTATGACAGGTAGTGGACCTGAAGGTCAATTAATTTATCAAATCCTGGACAACAACCAGAAAACATGTCTTCAAACCAAAACTAAGCGAGTTTAATAGAACGGAAAGGTATAGCTCTTCATACAGTGGCTGCAAAGCCTAAGAAAGAGCTCACCCGCTGGTCAGCCCCATCTGATGTCAAGTAATATTGATTAATCTGTTCCTTTGAACCACTTTGGCATTATTTTGTTTTTATTTTGTTATAATATGCTTAATCGTGTAAGTGATCAAAGCTGCTTGTGGAAACAGGTAACGTAGGGAAAGTGGGTTAGGTAAATTTGTGGATGACTGGGTCATAGTGGGCTTGGGACATAGACTCTAATTCTTCAGGTTCACATCAAAGTCCCTCTGTAATGGGTTTTTGGAGTCTAATGTCCGAGAGAGAACTTTGAGTAGCATGTATGGAGAATTGATTCAGTCAGTCAGAGACCAGAAATTCGAATTTCTGCTTTACCTGCTCTTGGCAAGATCTTGGGGCAAAGTCCTTGGGGTCTTTGTTTGCTCACCTTTAAAATGAGGTCAAAATAACCATTTGTCATGGATAGTGTGAAGATTAAAAGATTTCACAAAATTGAAAATCACCTAGCATATTGCCCAAACAATAAATGCTAGTTCTTCCTCCTTATGAGTTGTGAAGAGAGAGGTAGATAGATGTGGGGCATAGGAAACGAAAAGGCTTGGAGGAAAATTCGGGGCAAAATGAAACCACGCGGGGCGCCTGGGTGGCTCAGTCGTTAAGCGTCTGCCTTTGGCCCAGGTCATGATCCCAGGGTCCTGGGATCGAGCCCCGCATCGGGCTCCCTGCTCGGCAGGAAGCCTGCTTCTCCCGCTACCATTCCCTCTGCTTGTGTTCCCTCTCACGCTGTGTTTCTGTCTGTCAAATAAATAAAATCTTAAAAAAAAAAGAAAAGAAACCACGCAGACACGAATCAGGAGAGAAGCTCAGGGAAATAAGCAGAGAAAATGTGTTGAAATTGGCACAACTTGCAGACCCAGAGCCCGTGGCCTTTTCTAGAGGTCTCATTTTTGTTTGCTTGAAGAATACTGTGTTTGAGACACACTCACTGAGCACTTGGAGCTGGGTTGTGCCTGTTCTAGCAGACAGGGTGCAAAGTGGACTCTGAGACACAGCTACGTTTCATAAATGGAAAGTGTTGGCTTGTTCCAGTCAGCGAGACAAGCCTTCGAAAGCACAGTTAAACAGCTCTAACTTGTATTATTTTTATGCAGACTGAGGTTGCTCGCAGTTTCTTAAATAGCCTTTACTGAAGCTGAAATTAGTAAAAGCTTATTATTTAAAATTTGGAAAATATACTTAATTAAAAAGAATGCAGTAAAATGCTCTTATAACCAATTTTTTTCTAATCTAACCACTGTTAGCATCTTGATATTTTTTTTTTACTTTTTATTTATTTATTTTTGTACTTTCATTTTTACATAGTTGAGATTACGTTCTGTAAATTTACTCTATTTTTGTCCCTTAACACTATGGAATAAACCTCCCTCTAAATCATTGTAAGGTTTTAGAAAACTAATTTATTGAGGCTAGAGGACTTTTTTTTTTAAAGATTTTATTTATTTATTTGACAGAGAGAGAGATCACAAGTACGCAGAGAGGCAGGCAGAGAGAGAGGGGGAAGCAGGCTCCCCGCTGAGCAGAGAGCCTGATGCGGGGCTCGATCCCAGGACCCTGAGACTATGACCTGAGCTGAAGGCAGAGGCTTTAACCCACTGAGCCACCCAGGTGCCCTAAGGCTAGAGGACATTTCATTGGGCATATACACCATAGATTAACTCATAAATTGCTACAGTTGGACATTTGGGAGCATTTCATTTTTTTAGAACAATAGTAAATAATATAGTAAACATCTTGCTCTATAAAAGCTATTTTGTTAATGCTTTTTGAACTTTTTTCATTTATATTCATTTATTTGAAATTACAGGTCAAAGGGCATGGGTATTTTAAGACTGCATTTGTGTGTGTATGTGTGTGTGTGCGCGCACACACACTTTTGTCAGATCATATTCTAAAGCATTACACCATTGTACACTTCCAAGAGCAGGATATGAGCTGGATATGCATCTTCTAGAACATAGCATTGTGTGGTATATGTGACCCTTTCTGTGCCAAAGCTGGATCTTAGCAAACAATGGCTGTGTTTTCTTCAAACTCTTTGGGATTGCATGATTTCTGGATAGATGGCCAAGCAAGTCTACAAAATGATAAAGCACACACTTGCATTCAAACAACAGCTTTAAAGCATAGTGTTGGGGTGGACTGAGAGTTCTTGAAATGCACACAAGCAAAGATTGGCCCTCCTGGGAAACCAAGTGCTTACTTAGGTTTTAGTGAGAACACAAGAAATTTCTTTTATGCTGTGATTAGTATTTTATGTTTCTTTCTGTCTGGCAGCTACTTCTGTAATACCTTCACATAATATCTACTATCTACTAATTTAATCTGTCACACTCTGTGCCTCCATACACTGCTGCTTATATTTAGAATCAGTTCTCTCTCTCCAAGAACTAGGCATATTTCAAACCCTACTAAGCCAGAGGATATGTGTGTGTATTTTGTAAGCCTGTTGTTATATAAAACACACACACATGCACTCACATTTTAAGAACCCACCCTGAAAAATATGGCCTTTGCTTAAAAAAAAAATAGGAGAAGAAGACAGTTTACACTGCTGTGTAGCAAAGACCATATTTTCTTGTATTTAGGAACAAAGACATGTCAGGCTTTATTGAGCACATCACTAACTATATAACTAGCGTTAAACACTCTATTTGCAACTGTTGCTGTGTATTTTGTGTGTGATTATCACCCCTAGATCTGCATCCTATAAAAAGATATTTCTGTTTGCTTAATTATAAAGCTCTTTATGAACAGGCTCATCTGTAAATAGCTTGGTGCAGCTGAAATAGAAATATAATTATAATGAAGGCAGATGTTTGTGAGATACTGGCTCATGAAACTTGTTCGGAATCTACAAAGGATAAGCGTGGTGAGCATGTGTGTGTGTTCTGGTGGGCCAAAGCTGGGAGCAAGGAGTGTTCACCTCACACTTACAGTCATCTTTTTCATGCTCACCCTTTGCTTCCCTAGATCTCTATAATTTGGAAAAGGAGTGGCTTACCTCATCTTACTACTGAGCTACAGGGGAAAATTGATTTATAGAAGCGTGACAAAGCCAAACAGACTAAAATCACTGAGTTGAGTTTAGGGGAGAGAAGCAGTGTTTACGGCCAAGCTCCCATCATTTGTGCAACTTGGGTTGAGTTTTCGTGGCTTGAGATTGGAGATCAAAGATCTCACTGCGGTTCAGATGTCATTCTTTGAAAGACGAAAAGTTCCAATTTTTGCCAATGCAGATTTTCTAGGAGTCACATAAGGAAGACCTCACGTGTGGAGAGAAGGTTAAACACGTGCTGATGTAGCCAGGTCGAACTGCTCTCCACTCTGGAAAGTGGACGTGCTCACGAAAGTCCTGGTGGACCACAGCGTGGGGGCTTGGGCAGATGAAGGAGTTCATGTGAGGTTTTAAAATTAAAAAAAAAAAATTACATATCCAATCAGGTAATTATTTCCAGGCAGATAGTCGGTTGTTTTATTTCAACTTTTTGATTCAAACTAAATTCTTTTCTGAATTCTTTTGTAAGTGGACATGGTCTTAGAATTACTGCATTTGGTTTGTCCAGTTGTTCTGAGCCATTCTCGTGTTGGGCTCTTTTATGTACTTTGAACATTAACATGTGCTTAATTTTAAGTGGTTAAATAGTTGAATGAAGACACAGATTAATCTCCTGAGTTCATAATCTTCCTGTGGGCACGTTCTTTGTGGTCATGCATTCAAGCCACTTACAGCTATGTGTTGTGTTTCCGAATTTGTGTTGGGAGATTAGTGGGCATTAATAACTATGGTTTTCAGATGTAAACAAACATGAATTGCTTTCCACATGTGCCCCCATGTGATGAAATGTATGTGCCCCTGAGATACTGACTATACATTGTACTTGTAAAAGTCCAATTAGTTACATCTTAATTTCAACAGGATGTTAGGATTTTTTATGGTGGATCAGCTTCTTTCATGAGTTTTTTCATAATGTGAACAATTTCCCTCATGTCTCTATCATCTGTATTATATTTTTATGTATCTATTATGTATATGAATATAAATCTGTCTATCATCTCCTGTATTTTTACATTTCTTGTGCTTGAGCACATGCCAGCCATCAAAATTACTTTACCATATGTACTGGCAATTGGAAACCAAGCATCATGAATGTAAATAAACATTGTAACAAATAATATTCCTCAATAATCCACCATCTCAAGGGAATAGTCTCAATAAGTGAGTTTTTAGTGTGCATACTCTTTTCAGTGCATAAAATTTCAAAGTTGTGCATATTTATTTGGCTGGCGGGTGGTCTGATGGCCTACGCGGGAGCCGCTAGGGCCCCAATGGATCAGGTGGTGCTTGGCAGGAAGCTCGACGTGAATCAGCAGCGAGAAGTCACTGTCAGAATCTTGCTGGAACAATAAAAGATGGTAAAAATAATTATGTATTGAGTGCCCACTATGTGCCAGGCTTTGTTACCAGCACATACATAATTTAGATACAAAGCGGGTTTTTATTCCTGATTTTCAGCCGAAGCATTGAAGCTCAGACCTATTAAGCACTGTCTAGGTTTGCAATGTAAATAAATAATCACTCTGGAGAGCAGTGTTACACATAAAACTTAGAATATCTATTTGGTCAGGATTGTATCCTTGAATTCTGTGTCTTTTAAGAAATTCATGATGTAAATTTCCAGACTTTTCCACTGAAGGCAAATATATGCATAGCCTTGCACCACAGGCTTGCAGCATTGAGAAGCGTCATTTACAAATCCTTCATACGTTGATGTATGAAACATGGTATCTCGTTTTGCCAGTTGGTGCGAATGAACCTGTTTTCAAATGTGTTAACCATTTGTATTGATTCTGTGAAATTTATGTTAGTAATTTTCATATTCAAAAAAATATTCAGAGGTTCTATTGTTGATGAGTAAATGCTCTTTATATATTAAGAAGAGTTTCTTTACCTTATTCACTTTATAATATGGCTATTATTTAAGGCATCATTCAGACTTACCAGTGGTTTTGTTTTGCATTGTTTACATGCTTATGGAGTCCTTTTCTATAGCCCTTTTTAATACTTAGATTCACATGTATTTCCCTTTCTGTGCTTTCTTTTTAAATTTTCTTTCAACTCTATACATTTAGAGTTTATTTTTGGTAGAAGGCAAAATTCTAACTTGATTTTAGCTAATATTCAATTTTTAAAAAACACTAGTTACACTGAATAATCCATATTTTCTCTCTGGTTTATGTTGTTTCTGTAGCAAAAAACTGTTACATTTCCGTATGTGGGGTGGAAGGGTTGTCTTCCGTTGCTGTTTTCTCTCATGTTTATTCCTGTCAATTCTTCTCACACAAATAATAAAATGTCTCTTGATTTGGTTTTTAAAGAAGTTTTACTATTTAGTTTGGGAAAATATCTTCCTAGTAACCATTTATATTCAAAAATATTTAAAGTTGTTTTTATATATTCTTCAACATGAATCTGAGGATTGTTTGTTCAGATATAAAATTAGTTGGGATTTTGATAAGAATTTACTTACTAATCAGTTACAAAAGGAGTTTTAATGACATTTGCAATAAAAGTTTACTGTAGGGAACTAACCTGTAAAAGGCCTGAAGGCAGTTTGGGGAAGTTGGAGGTGTTTTGTGTTCGATGACAAATGACCTGCGTCCCAGAAGAAAACTGGTTCCTGTGCCCTCCTGTCGCTGTCCCTGCAAGCTTGGTGCGCGAGCTTCCCGACAGCCGTCTTCATCGTACTGGAGGCTTTTTTTTTTTTTTTTTTTAACTTCCTTCCTTCTTTCCTAATTTAGGATTATTTGAAATAGCTGGGGTAGATGGCTACTGGGATCTTAATTAAGAGTGCAGCGCTCTGGTCTAGACGTCCAGTTACACTCTTCTGCTGGGGATCAGCATCATTTCTGGCTTTCGGAATGAGGCGGAGTATAGACTTCTCATTCTTCTGCTTATGCCTTCTTCCTATAAGGTCCTCTTCCTCTACCTTCCTTTTTATTTTCCTTGTAATTACTTTCATTGCAGAGGGTTTGGCCCTTGCCAGTGTGGCTTTTCAGACGCTCTGCACACTTTCACTCCTTGGGATTGCTGGGTTCTAGAGTGTTCCATACAGTTGGAGACAAAATTCCCCTCTGTGGCTCTGAGGGGGTGTGTGCCCCTTGGGGTCCAGGCTTGTCTGCTTGTGCACAGCTCCCTTCAGATCTTTCCTGAGCTGCGGTTCTTCAACTTGCTGGTCTCAGAACCCTTTCTCATTCTTGAAGATTATTAAGGACTCCATAGAGTTTTTATTTACTTGGGTTATAGCTGTTTCCTATAGTATTCCTATAATTTGTGTCTTAATTATCTATATTCCTATAATTTCCTATATTATGCCTATAATATTCCTATAATGTTGATATAATATTTTCTATAATATTCTTATAATATTTCCTAGATTAAAAATTAAAACAGATATTGTTGAAGCAGAAGGATGTACAAATGCCCCTTCCGCACATTCTGTCAGGGCCCGCTAACACATACAAGAAAGATTGTCCTCTTGCAGCATGAGGAAAGAAGCTGCTCTGTTAGGGTCATGTGGCAAGGAACCCCAAGGGGCCCCCTGAGCTGAGAGCAGCCTCAGCCGACAGCCAAAGGAGATGCATTCTTCTAGCAACTGAGGGAGCTCACGGGCAGATGTGTCCCTCCTTGAACCTCTGACGAGACTGCAGCACAGAGCCCATCTCCGTTGCAGCCTTGTCACCCCTTGAGCAGAGCAAAGGACCTTTCTAAACTGTACCTGGGCTCCTGACCACAGAGATAGTAAGATAATAAATGTGTGTTATTTTAATCCACTAATCTAGTGGTGATTAGTTCCCCAGCATAAAAAGTGAATACACATGCGATGGCCAGATACGTGAGGAGTATTTTTGTGAAACCAGTAAAAACAATGGGTTTCTTCCTATATATAAAATAATGTCTATTATACAAGTATGTCTCATTTGAAGGAAGCCCAGCAGGAGAATGTAGATACAAATGGATCACTCATGATTCTTTCGTTATGTTAGATTTGTTGCTGCTGTAGCCCTCTAGGGCAAGACGTTAGGAGAATGCAAAGGGGCCATTATGGAGGAAGAAGCAATTTGGTTAAGCCAGATTCGACACCTCTGGCTCGGTTGGATAATCACAAACCCAGGGAGTGTGTGGCGGTGATTGGATAGGCAGCTGTCTTAGAACCATGAGCAGCAGCTGTCAGAATGAAACAGACCTTCCCACTGCAGAACCGATTTGAAAAGTTCAGGATTCATGAAATCCCTTGATCCTGAATCCTGAACTGTCTCTAGACTTCCATTTGTACAGTGTTTCAATAATTTGAATACTAATACTAATCCTGCTGATAATTCATTTTTTTAAATTTAATTTTATTTTTCCAGTGTCCCAAGATTCATTGTTTATGTACCACACCCAGTGCTCCATGCAATACGTGCCCTCCTTAATACCCACTACCAGGCTTGCCCAACCCCCTCCCTTCCCAAACCCTCAGTTTGTTTCTCAGAGTCCACAGTCTCTCATGGTTCTTCTCCCCCTCCAATTTACCCCAGTTCACTTTTCCTTTCCTTCCCCTAATGTCCTCCATGTTATTCCTTATGCTCCACAAGTAAGTGAAACCGTATGATAATTGTCTCTCTCTGCTTGACTTATTTCACTCTGCATAATCTCCTCCAGTCCCCTGCATGTTGATTCAAAAGTTCGGGATTCATCCTTTCTGATGGAGGCATGATATTCCATCGTATATATGGACCATATCTTCTTTATTCATTCGTCTGTTGAAGGGCATCTTGGCTCTTTCCACAGTTTGGTGATTGTGGCCGTTTCTACTGTGAACATTGGGGTGCATGTGGGCTTTCTTACTACTTCTGTATCTTTGGGGTAAATACCCAGTAGTGTGATGGCAGGGCCATAGGGTAGCTCTGTTTTTCATTTCTTGGGGAATCTCCACACTGTTTTCCAAAGTGGCTGCACCAGCTTGCAATCCCACCAACAGTGGAAGAGGGTGCCCCTTTCTCCACACCCTCTCCAACACTTGTTGTTTACTGTCCTGCTGATTTTGGCCATTCTAACTGATGTAAGGTGGTATCTCAGTGTGGTTTTGATTGGAATCTCCCTGATGGCTAATGATGATGAACATTTTTTCATGTATCTGTTAGCCATTTGTATGTCTTCTTTGGAGAAGTGTCTGTTTATATTTCATTTCTTGCTGTACTTCGCCTTCATCATTTCACTTCTTAAAAATAGGATTGAAGGAAGGATCGTTAACTTCACTTTAGAGACTGAGAGACGGTCATACAGCTAATAAGCAGAGGGACAAGAACTCCCACCCAGATCCATGTAATTAAAACCAACACTCTTTCCACTATATCTTGTGCATGCTCTCTATGGATAGTTAGTAATTGATTTTAGAGTAAGACGGAAATGTGAAAATTATCCAGTCAAATCCACCAATTATACAAAAAGTAAATTGAGGCTTTGATTGATTAGGGATGGTAACTATTTCTAATTTGGGAAAATAAGGAAGTGAGATGAACCATGAGAGACTGTGGACTCTGAGCAACAGACTGAGGGTTTTGGAGGGGTTGGGGGTTGGGCGAGCCTGGTGGTGGGTATTGAGGAGGGCACATATTGCATGGAGCACTGGGTGTGGTGCATGAACAATGAATCTTGGAACACTGAAAAAATAAAAGTATTTGCGAAAAAAATATAAGGAAATGAGATGTAGATATCTGAGGTGCAAGATGATAAAATACTTCAGCTACTCTTTCAATTTGCAAGTTTGAATTTATATTAAATAAGCTAAAATTTGTATACAAACCAGTATTTTACATATTTAGTATTATATATATTCTTACTGGTAGAAAATCTTCTCAGGCTACCCTTTCATTTTTTAAAAGCTAGATAAGGCATGGGTAAGAGGTAGGTTATTTATTTTTCAAGAACACAGCAAATAGTAAACCATCAACAAAGTGAAAAGGCAACCAACAGAATGGAAGAAAATATTTGTAAATCATATATCTGATATATAAAGACCTTGTTTTAAGCTTTTCTCTTTCTCTTTGGTTCTCAACAGTTTTGCTATGATGGGCACAGACATGGTTTTCTCATATATCATGGTTTTCTTTATATTTTTCCTGCTTATGGTTTGCCAAGTTTCTTGGGTCCGTAAATATATCTATTTTTCAAATCGTATCAGGGAAGTTTCGTAATTTTTTTCAAATAGTTTGTCTTAT
>CM053610.1:112998068-113015639 GCA_028646535.1 Procyon lotor
CCTGCAGTGATGGTGATTTACATGGTGCCCGTAAGACGTTTTTAGCTTCCTTTACGTAATTCTCTTACAGTACTTGTCACATCCCTTGTACTTATTGCTTATGTTTTTCTTGTCAGACTCGGTCCTCGTTAAGAGCAGGAAATACAGTTTATTTATGTCTGTATTTCTGTGTCTTGCCGAGTCTCTGGCATAATAGATGCTCAGTATGGGTTTGTGGAATTGAAACATGTTTTAAAAAGTACAGCACTGAAGCTCTCTGCACCCCTCGGAAAATGCAGCGCTCCCAGGATAAAGCATAGCTAAGTATTTAAGAATCTGACCAACCTCCCGGGATCTTATTTCAGAGCCTCGATTGCTGTCAATGTCGCAAACCCCTTGACACCCAAGACCGCGCTGGCTGGTCAGCAGGCTTCATGGGTGGTGAGAATTCCTTGCGAAGCTTGCGGGAATTTCGGCTGTCAGGTCACCGTCAGCTCTACACAAATGTTCTGCCAGTTTCCACGACTCTCTGTGACCACTCTCCAAGCTGTAATAATTGTCACATTTGTGTGCCACTTCTCAACATTCCTGTGACATTACCGCCGCCTTACCACAGATGCAAAAGGGTGAGAATTAAGCAGGGATTCACAAGCTCGTGGAGAAGCTTGATTTTTGTTTGCTCACGAGGTCCTCTCCCTTCTGAGGTGGAACTGAAAGGCCCCTCCCTGAGACGTCTGTGGAATTTCTGCAGTTTTGCAGCACGTGTCCAGGTCTGGGGCGGCTCCGGCTTGTCATCTGCTTCTGAGTGCAGGAGGCCTTGAGGGGGGCTTTCCGAGTAGGGGTCCGTGCACCCCCGTTATGAGGGTGACCCTCACTCTGGCCATCTGCGGCCACCCCGGGGTTGCCCTGACTGCTCTTCCTCTGTGCCACACGACCTGAGTGCCGCATGTATCCTTATCCACACTGCTTGTTCTCTTGTAACTTGTTTCTGTGTTGTTCTCAC
The DNA here is from genome assembly GCA_028646535.1 of Procyon lotor. Taxonomy (NCBI): domain Eukaryota; kingdom Metazoa; phylum Chordata; class Mammalia; order Carnivora; family Procyonidae; genus Procyon; species Procyon lotor. Next base: position 112,999,051 of record CM053610.1, read on the forward strand.
AGGTTATGATTTCCTCAGACCAGCAGTCCTGCCTTATTTATTTACTTTTTTCCTTGTCTTGAAAGGTGAGGTGTAGGGCGGGGTAAATGTTGGCTTCTTGCTGGACATTCGCTCACCCTATATCCAACCCCGTCCTTACAGGTTGGGAGCCTCTCACACAAGGCCTGTGCAGCAGTAAGTGACGCTTAGAGGTTGGGATTCAGCCGCTCCACATACCCTTTTTTGGGGAGCAGATTCAAGGTCTCCTTTGTCCAGCACTGTGGCGGCCAGGGGGTAGCCAAGGTTGAATGCGAGAAGTAGTTTCAGACCCAGCGAAAACAATCTGACGGGCAGGTCTGCACTGATTCGCAGCAGTCCTGGCTGGACCCCCTTTTGTGCCACGGGCCTGATAATTTATGCTGTTTTACCTCCAAGCTGCCCAGCGCTGGTGAAACTCTGAGGCATTTTCACTGGCTAATTGATGGCAGGCTGGCACTGGCCTCTCTGGAGACCCAAGTGCCTTCAGTAGGGAGACCCTTGGGTTTATTTTTTCTTTTCAGGAGAGTGGGATAAGTGCCCCCACCCTACTTCAAGCATCACTGGGACTAGGGGAGTGGTGCTAAGGGAAAACCAGGGAAGCCTGCTGCCCATGGCAGCATCACGCTCTCAGACGGCAGGACTGTGTCTTATCACTGTCTCCTCCTGGCATAGTCGGCCATCAGACAGTATTTACTGAGTACATGATGAATGACTGGGTTGAAGGGGGGGCGGGATTTCCCTGTCAATGAAAAGATTCAATGTATACAGAAATTTAGTCACGGAGGCTAGAACTCTTGATATCTGCCTCACCACGATATGCCACGATTTACTTGGTAATGGGCACAGCTTAGCAAAATGTGTTTTATCCCCACACCTCACTCACTGCTTCAAGATGCTGGCCAGGCGTCAGTGCGGCCTGGGCCAGGGAGAGCAGTTGGCCCACTAGTCATCATCTGTCACGCCTGCAGACTCCAGGGACCGGGACATTTATACTCCAACCACAAAGAGAATTAGCACACTAATGCCTTTGTTCCTAACCACCCCGGCCGTTCATCCTGTCCCAGCTGGGCTGCAAGGTCTTGGGAAGCTCTGCCAGCCTTCCCGCCGGCCTCCCATTTCCTTCTAAGCCTCTCCTACTCAACAACATCTCGCATTTGCTCCTTCTCCGTGGCTTTGTGGTTGTGTGTGACTCCACGGCAGCATCCGGCATAGCAATGATGTCCATCTTCCTCTTCCATGTTTGCAATATCTTTTTCAAAAAATCAGAGTGTTTTTTAATGCAAGAACTATTTGTCTTATGCTTCTGGGGCTCTGTGATGGAGATAAAGAGCACCTTTCCGTCTGTGATTGCACAAGGAAGGCCTGGCTGTCCTCCCCTGCGTGCTGGGCTGGCTTTAGGACCACGGAGTGGATTTTTCCTTAAGGTCTGTCCTTCCTCAGTACTTTTCATGTTTGGTTATTAACTACATTTCTTGAAGTCTCCTGTGGGCCAGGCACTGTGGTAAAGCCCTTATTGGCATTCTCTCATTTAGCCTCTTCACTGTCTCCTTATGAAGAGAGGCATTATCGCTTCCACTTTTTTAAAAAAGTATTTTATTTATTTATTTGACAGAGAGAAAGAGAGAGAGAGATCACAAGTAGGCAGAGAGAGGGGGAGAGGCAGGCTCCCCGCTGAGCGGAGAGCTTGATACAGGGCCTGATCCCAGGACCCTGAGATCACAACCTGAGCCGAAGGCAGAGGCTTTAACCCACTGAGCCACCCAGGCACTCCCACTTTTTTTTTTTTTAAGATTTTATTTATTTATTTGACAGAGAGAGAGATCACAAGTAGGCAGAGAGGCAGGCAGAGAGAGAAGGGGAAGCAGGCTCCCTGCTGAGCAGAGAGCCCGATGTGGGGCTCGATCCCAGGACCCTGAGATCACAACCTGAGCCGAAGGCAGAGGCTTTAACCCACTGAGCCACCCAGGTGCCCCTCGCTTCCACTTCAGGCTCGGGGAGATTATGTAACATACACAAAGCAACCTGCCCAGAGGAGAAGTAAATTTCTCAGGAACACAGAGCCAGTAGCTGGGGAGGATGAGACTTAAACACAGGCCTTGGGGCTCCTCAGTGCTAGTTATTAACACAGAAGGCAATCCAAATGCTTTACAAAGTGATTGAAGGGACAATCCTTGCCATGGCACAGATGACGTTACGGTATATTTGTAGAGAAGTGATAGACCTCAAAAATAGGCGAGATAGAGTAATATATAATTAAGTACTAAAGTAGATCAGTTATGGTTGATTTTATGCTCCAAGAAAGCTTTTCAATCCGGTCAAGTCCCATTATCCTCACGTAATCAATGCAAAGTCTGAAGATTATTGACATTTCATTTCGTATATGAAGCCACAGAACTGTGACTTCTGCTGAATCAGCAAGTGATGGTAAGTTTCGTTAATGTTAATCCATTACTCATTTGATACATACTCTTGCCTTGATGACTTCCCAGAAGCAAACATTATGAGAGTTTTAGAAGCATTCATGCAAAAGTGTTAGTTTTGGCCAAACAGTGTCTATTATGCATTTCAATCTAGGAGAACAAAGCTGGCATACTTCTGGGAATAGAGCAAGTTGTTCCTCACCCTAAATTATGCGGCAATATCTGGGTGATTCTAGAAGGCTCAATGTCTTACCAAAAATGTGTAGTGTCAGTCTGAACTGGTATTTACAAATGAAGAGATGTTATTAGTGCAGTAATTTGGTTAAATGAATATTGTGCCAAATTATCTCAAATTTATAAGATAACACTTATAACAATTTTATGGAAAATTGCTCCCAAAATTATACCCTTATAAAGTGCACACATTAATAACACACCACAAGGACACGTAAATTATATAAGAGTCATATCCTTTTGCAGTTGCGTACATTGAATAATGTGATGTTTTTGCAAGAGCAAAAGGTATACTATATTATTAAAACCTACTGGCATTTTAAAGTGCTACATTAACACCACCAGAGACAATCTAAAGATACAGAAATAATAAAGACGTAGTGTTTTGAGCAAAATGTGATCTGTTCTCTCCTTAAAGGGAAAACTTCAAACAAAAACAATATCACACATCTGGAGAACGAGGTAAACTCCAAATACATGTTAGGAAGGGTTGATGTAGCCTGTAGTTATTTTGTAAAGTGTTACTCTGAAATGAAGAGGTAAGTATGACTGTCAGAATTATGGAGTGTTTATTTACCCAGCAACAAGGTGGAAGCACTTTCTCCCCATTCATTGCTGGGAATTGTGGCTGCTTTGCCACTGTGAGACGTGAGTCCCACGAGTGAGTCTAGAAGCCATGGAACCCAGCCTGCCGCAGGTAGCCAGCCACACAGAGCAGCACACGGGGCGTCAGAGCGCGGTGGTGTTTGGTACACATTCCCACATCATGCCTTTGTTAATTAGACGGCCGCTCCCTATTCTCTTGTCGCTTAGATCCTCTGGTGAACACCACCTCCCCTTTCAAGATCTGGTTTGAGAGTCATGATCTCTATGAAGACTTTTCTGACTCATAGAATTATAGTTTGTTTGGCCTCCTCAGGAATCCGCTTTCGTGCACTTGTTGGTGTCCACGTTGGTCTCCCCAATGGACTGTAAATAGTCCTATTCATCTCTGTGAACCCAAACACTGTCACTGTTCATTACTCAAAATGGTGCACATTTGTCAGACAGTTGAATGAATGAATGAATGAAAGCAAGCATCTGAGCAAGACCCTGAAGGGCACAGAAGGTATAGCTTTCGGCATCAATGCCACCAACTGTACTACCAGTACCATAGGGCCCTCGGGCTGGACCATCCAATTTCTGTGTTTCTGATGTGTCTTTGTGGCTCCTGGCATCTTCTTACTTTTCCATAATTAGGGCACTTTGTGGATAGGCTTCAATTTTGGATCAGCTGTCTTAATTTCAGGGGAGGGAGCTGGTAACTCTTGATGCTGGGTTTTTGTTGTTAGAGGAATTTTATAGGGAGACCAGCACTCAAGTCATCCAAGCGAAGCAGCTACCTTCTGTAGGTACCTTCAGCTACCTTCTGAGACATCTGCCTCAGTTCTAGAAGAACCCTCCTCTCTCTCTTACTCTATTTTTCTCCCCCAATTCCTCCTTCCTTTTTCTCTTCCTCAAAGGTTTTTTAAGGACCTACTATGTTCAGGTCACAGAGTCAGCTGTTAGGGACACAAATACCAACAAAATCAGTACAACAACCATAACAAAACATTTTCCCCCCTTTGGCAGAGAAAGCTCATACTCACCAACATCTGCTTCTTTCCTCTTGTTGTGTCCACTGCTAGACAGTATTTGTACTCCCTTTGCAGCTTTTTTGGGCAAATGACTGGATTTTGGCTATTGCCATTGTAGATGGAAGTGGTGAATGCCATTTTTAGGTCTGACTCTTAAATCTTCCTGTAAATTCCTGTAAGCTCCTGTAAAAAATCTTCCTTTCTGAGTTTTCTTTCTCTCCCCCTGCCGGCTAAGTGGATGGCGCAGACCCAGGGGAGGACTCCTGAGCCCCCACTCTGAGTGAACTACACAAACCCTAAAACTTGATGCCCCCGTCTTTATCCTCCCTTTGTACTGTATCTAGGAGACGCCCTTCTTCTGGTGGACGGCCACCTACTCGCTTGCCCGGGGGCGTTATTTGCTTTTCAACATCTTCCTCCATCAGCACTGAAGCACGTTCAGATTTCCATCATATTAAAAAAAGAGAGACAGACCGAATCCCCTTCTGTGGATGCTTTGCCCCTTTTCTTGCTCTCCTCCCATTTACAGCTGAGCTTTCTGAAATATTTGTCTACACTTCCTGTATTTTCTCGACTCTGTCAACTTCTAAACCTACTGCAGTGTGGATTCTCTGTGCCCCCGACCACCTGCCATGAAACTCCTCTTACTCAGACCATCACCATCCTGTGTGTGTGTGTTGAGTGTGTGTGTGTGTGTGTGTGTGTACATTATTGGCAAACCCAATAAATATATTAGTACATATTTGACTTGATTTTTTTTTTTTCAAGCATTTGGTTTTGTTAAACTTTCCTCCTTCCTGAAAAAAAAAATCTAGTCCCTTGGCCTCCGTGATGGCCATTTCTCCAGGTTTGGTTTCTTTTTCCCTGGGCATCTTTCTGGTTTTGAGGATCCCTTTCCTTTCACCATCACTGAAATGCCAGTATTCTAATCCAGACCATCTTTTTCCCTCTTTCCTATATATATATATATATGCTTCTGGGCAGGCTCACTCCGCTCTCCTAGCAACGTGAACTATCCAGACGCTGAGCCTTCCAGCTCTTTCTCCTGCTAGGATGCTTTCTTGAGTTCCAGTGTTAACCTAATTAATGCATGTGAGCATTGTACTGGTTGCCTTCTTCTGTCCCAGAATATGAATATTCCAGAAGTTTTTAAACCAACCACTTACTGATGGACATTTTAGTTATTTGTCTTTTTGTTTGTTTTTTCTTCTGCTCTAACATTGCAGTAAATGTCCTTAAACATGAATCTTTAAAAAGCAGCGATTTCTGTAGGATACATGCACACACTGAAATGAGTAGACCATGTGTTCTGTGTGTTTAAGATGCTGATACACGTTATCAGATCATCCCTGGACTTGTACCAACAGTTCTTGGGTGTGTCAATGTTTTGAATTTTCCAGCATGGTCAATACTTTTGTTTTCTCTGATATAGAAAAATATATGATTTAAATTCTATTTCCTTAATTAGAAAAAGGGTTGAAGATCTTTTCGTATGTGTGTTATGTATTTAATTTTTCTTTCATGACTTTTCCATATTTTTGAAAATACTAATATTTTACTTATTGTTTTTTTATTAATTTATTAATTTTTATTTATTTATTTTAATTTTTCCCCCAAATATGTTTATTTTATTTTTTTCAGTGTTACAAGATTAATTGTTCATGCACCACACCCAGTGCTCCATGCAATACGTGCCCTCGTCAATACGCACCACCAGGCTTGCCCAACCCCCCCACCCCCTCCCCTCCAAAACCCTCAGTTTGTTGCTCAGAGTCCACAGTTTTTAAAGCACTCATGGTTATTTAATAATATTATGTAAAAATACCTTTTTCCTGATGTCATTTTTTTTCTATCAGCTTTGTTTGTTGTGTTTTTTGGCCATACTAATATTTCTTTAAAATAGTGTTTTAGCTGTGTTGACATTCTTCAAATGGCTTTTCATATCACAAGATTATGAACATACTCACCCAAATCCTTTATAGTGATTTTAATCTAAGTTTTTGCACTATTGTTATGATCCACATGGAATTTATTTTGATATGAAGGATGAGGAGAGGATATGGCTTTATTATTTTTTTCCCCAAATGGGTAGCCACATTTTCTCATAATTATTTCCCCAGTGACTGAGACTGTGCAGATGCTGTGAGCGTTTCCCATCAACATCCTCATCTGTAAAGCTGGACTAGCAATTTCATGAGCTGTCAGAAGCTGAGAGAACCCACGGAAGCCCAGCACAGAAATGGAGAGAGGGCAGATGCAAAGGATTCTTGTCATCCTTTTCTCTCTACCCTTCTACTGCTGGCTCTGAATATGGGGTCTGCCTCACAACTTTGGGGGCTGATTTCATCATCCCTGAGATCCGACGATTGGGACAGGTGTAATTAAGGGACTGTATGTCCCCAAGCAGAAGCAGGAAGGGATGAAGAATGCCCCGAGGTACCTTCCTGTTTTGCATAAAAGGGATCTAGGATGTTCGCTCTGGGATTAGGTTCCAAGGAAAATAGACTTCTGCTATTTACTCATCGAGGGGACTTCTTGGAATGCCATTTCTCTGCAGGAAGATGCTGGATGACTAGGGAAGCAGAGCTTAGAGTGAGGCAGCCATAGCCAAGGAGCTCCTGGGACCAGCAGAAGCCGGACCAGGCAGGCAGGATCCTTCTTTGAGGATTTGGAGGGAGCGAGGCCCTGCCAACAGCTGGGTTTCAGACTTGTGGCCTCCCCATCTGTCTCTGTTGTTTCCTGACACCTACGTTCACTTTTGCTGAGCAGCCCCAGGAAATGGGCAGCATGCCTTTGCTTGGCGGCCTCTCTCTCCCTGAGTCTCTCCCCGCCCCACTAGTGTTTCCTCACCTCCCAAATCACTCTGTGGTCTCAGAGCTGCCGCCAAGGTGACTGAAGGCGGCAGAGCTGCAGTACGAGCACCTGTTGCTGCTTTATTAGTTTCCTTGCCGTTGCTGTTGTTGGGAGGAGCAAAGAATCCCCTCATTAGCCTGCAGATCTACTAGGGAGAGCCGTATCCGACATTAGACACCTGAGGCCTGTTTTTACCTCTGTAGTTCTGGAAATTTCTCGTGTGTGCTGATAGCTCAGGGAGGATGTGAGTCTCTGTGCAGCTTGACCGAGAAAGTGCTTTCAATGCCCCTGTTTCTGTGGAGAGTGGCACGGGCCCTGCCGCACCCGGCGTCAGCCGGGTGACTCAGGTGTCACGTTGGCCCCGAGCAGTTTGGGCCGGCTGCCGCAGGAGGTCTGGCGTGAGGGGCGCCCAGTGAGCCGGCGTGGCTCTGCTTGGGCCGTGCAGGCCCTCGAAGCTGCTGGCACCTTATTTAACTAAGAGCCACAGCACACCTACAGGCGTCAGAACAGAGGGAGCTGTGGAGTATCCTGCTTACGGTGAGGGTTGCCACGGAGATCTGCGCGGGGCTGCGCAGAGAGGAATGAATCGAGCGCCTGGCCTGTCGTAGGCACCTGAGCAGAGCCCCTTCTGGGAGGTGGTGAGGGCCAGAATCGCCCTTCTGTTTGTCCCGTGGCTGGGGACAAGCCATCCTGTGGCTGGCCTGCAGGCGATGTGCACTGTCTGGTCTGTATGAGACGCTTGCCAGCTGGAAATACAGGGGCCACTTACTGAATCCATTAGCAAATGCATTTGGGGAGCAAAATTAAGCAAACCAAACACTATAGCAACAAATATCAGCGGTGAACTCTGACACGAAAGTGGTAAGTAAGTGGGTTTCCTCATCACTCCCAAATCAGCTGTCTGAATGCAACATACGCTTCCTTCTTCACCCTTAGTGACTCAACAGCTGCCTGTCCCCTTCCGTAGGTGACACCCCACCTGATCAGGGGCTTTGGGAATCTTCATACATATACACAGACAGTGACGTTTCCTCTCAGTAAATATTTCCCCGGGAACATCAGAGACTGCGTCCCACTCATTAATTTCAGTGTGCACTTCCCTGGCAGGGAGTAAGAGCCCAGATTCCCTGGGAAAGGATCAGAAGGAATTTGGGGTCACGTTAGCAATAGGCTCCCAGCATCAGGTCCTGAAGTCCTGAGAATAGAAGTGGTTCATAAAGAGATCACTAGTGTTTGAGAATAGCTGACCCTCAGACCCCTTCCTGGGAATTCAAGGTCCTTGCAATGTAGTCACAGCTCGTGTTTCCAGCCTCACTGCCCCTCCACCCTCTCCGCTTCCCTGCTCCCCCAGCCCCTGGTTCTCTTGGATTCTTGTTCCAATGTCAAGGTTGCTCCTCCCCTGCGCCTGCCTTCTGTGCTTCTTGTGCCTTTGCTCTGCTCCATGTGGGTGCTCCTGCCTTAACGGTGCTTGTTTTCAGCTTCTCTCTTGGGAATGTTGGCCTAGACTTCAGGGCTGAGGCTAAATGTGCATCTTGTCTGTAGAGTCCCTTTAATCCACCCACCCCATCTCCCACCTGCTAAAAACAAAATTAACTGTTTCTTCTTAAGCTTTTCCAAAACCCTGGGCGTGGCCAGGGGATGTCTCTCATTCATTTGTGTTGTTTGGAATTGGCCAGTGGAGATTTTCTAGAGTTTTCTTTGCAACATGGGAAGGATAATGTGGAGCAGAGGGCTGCCTGGGAAGCGCTGCGGCCCGAGGGGAGAGAGGAGAGAGGGATCTCTAGAAGGGCAGAGCAGAAGCACCCCCGCTGCTCCCCACAATAACAAATCAGCGAAAACTGAAAACTGTCTGGGCTTATCCATTGACCTTGGCCAGGGAGCCAGGGAAGGCGGTGATGCCCCTAAGCTAATGTGGAGAGAGAGCCGGCTCCATGGGCTGGCTCCAGCCCTGCCTTCAGTGGTCTCCAAGGAAAGGCCGTTGTAGGGCTCTGAGTCAGTTGTCATGACAACTGGCCCAAACCTGCCTCCAGGACAGAGTTTCACCCACTGGTCGGTCGGTCAGGGCAGTTGAATCCAAAAACCTGCTTACCACTTTGGTGTGGGGTCCCCTGGCTGAATGAGATCCGCAGGCTGGAGAGACTGTCCTCTTTCTCGTCCAAAGGCCCGCTGCCCTGCAGTGTCGGGGTGGCGGCTCAGGCCCCGTCCCTGCGACGGGGTCTCCTGGGGGCAGTGGGAGCCGAGACTCTGCCTTCCGGGGGCTCAGCTGCTTTAGGCTCGGGGGACCGCGGTGCACTGCCTGGTGGCCAGGTCGAGGGGAATCCATGCTGCCCGGCTGTCTGAGGGCCGGCTCTCAGGGTGGAAAGCAGGCTTGGGCTTCCCCGGGAGTGGTGCGAGCTGGCGGCCGGCAGCAGAAGCGCCCAGGGGCCCCGTGTGCTGGTCGGGCTCAGCTCCCACCGTGTCTGCTGCGTATGGTGGCACGCCCCCAGATGCCAGTTCCTGGAGCTGTGATGAAGGCGCTGAGTCCCAGGGGAGCCTCTCTCAGCCTCCACCCCAGCTGGGTGGCAGGGACATGCACAGCCAGCGCGAAGGGTAAGGTGCTGCCCGGAACGCCGGGGTCGGAGGTATCCTGGACCTCGGAGCCGGGGGCGAGTGAATGTCACGCCTGGCACACATTTTTAGACTCTAAAGTGGGACAACCTGGTTACTTGGCATTATTCATCTAGAAGTCTGTATTAGTTATCCATTGCGATGTAACGAATTACCCCAAAATCTGATGTCTGAAAGCACCGTTTATTGCCTCCTGGTTATATGGTCAGGACTCTGGGAGGGGCTCAGTGGGGTGAGCCTGTCTCAGGATCTCTGAGGACAAGGACGAGGCTGTTACCGTCTCAAGGCTCACACACGCTCTTGTGGCCGTGGACAGGCCTCAGGTCTCGGTGGCCACTGACAGAGGCAGCGGTTCTTTGCCACGTGGACCTCCCCATATGGCTGCTCACGACATGGGAGCTTCTCCCGGAGCGAGTGTCTGAGGGTGGGGTGCAAGGCGGAGGATGGAAGCCAACGTTTTTAGACCCGTATCTGCAGAGTGCCGTCCCTCCCTCGTCCACGGTAGAGTCACCAGAAGCGAGTCTGTAAGTCCTGCAGTCTTGCTGGGGAGGGAGGCACAGAAGGTAGGTTCCCCTGACAGTGAGCATTTCAGCCATGATCGTGCCCCAGTAAGGGGGCTGATTTTTGAGGATACGAGTGGAGGGAGGGGTCAGGAAACAGTCCCGGAGGAAAATAACCCTTGAGAGGAGCCTTGGGGACCGTGTAATTCTAATTCAGGCACTAAAGACCAATGAATCATTATTGCCTGAATAATTGGACAATTATACACAGCTCCGCCCTCTACCAGCCTCCACCTGAAAAGCTCTGCGTTTTGAACCCCAGGTAACGATTCATAGGGTGTGTCTGCGGAATCAACCAGCCCTGGTTTGGAGCTCTGTGACCGGTCCACGGTAGCTTGTCTGCTCATGGCCACGCGCTTCCCCCACCGTGAACTCTGGGGACCCTGACTCCACCTCTTCGCAGCTGCCCCCAAAGCACCAGACTTAGACGCAGAAGCAAACGGGCTGCAGGGCCAGCCTGCACTTGGCTGAGAGCGCTGCGCTGGAGGTCTAGGGCTTCTGAGCAACTGTGTGCAGTGGGGTCACTTCCATTATCCGCCTGTACACAGAGCTGTGTACACAGGGCAGACACAGGAAGGGGACGCATAGAACTTCTCGGGCACACCTGCACCTGCACTGACCCTTCCGGCGTGGTGGGGAGAGCTGTGCTCAGTTGCAGCAATCAGAAGAGACCGGGGGGCCTCAACGGTGAGAGTGTGAACTGTGGTTCCCCAGAGGCCTGACTGCAGCACCCACTCTGCCAGCCCCTAGTGTGGCCTTGCCCCTTGCCCTTGGTGAGCACATGCCCTTGTGTGGCAGCTCTGAGCCTCTCTGGGAGGACCCAGGGCTGCCCGTTCCTAGCAGCATGGCAGATGCTTGGGCAGTGCCTCCCCTTGTCCCCGAAGATCAATCCGGTTTTGATTCTGCTCTTTTGCTTCCAGATCCTTTCCTGGTATCAGAAAACAGCTAGAAATAAAGGGAGGGCTTAAGTGGCTTATCATCTCCCTTCTGCACATTGTCCACGAATTCCAGATAGTGTATGGTTTGCTCACTGCACCAGAGACCAGTTGTAGGGGATAAACAAACCTTTCATCTCCAGATCTCTGAAGTGTTTTAAACAATTAGTCTGGTGCTTGCTTCAGCGGCACGTATACAAAAATTGGGATGGTACAGTGATGAGCGTGGCCCCCACGCTGGATGACATGAAAATTCATGGAGCATTCCATATTGTTAAGGAAGACATACAGATGGCCAACAGACATATGAAAAGATGTCCAACATCACTGATTATCAGGGAAATGCAAATCAAAACTACAGTGAGATACCACCTCACACCTGCCAGAATGGCTAAAATCAACAATAAAAGAATTAACAGGTGTTGGTGAGGATGGGGAGGAAGGGGAGCCCTCATGTACTGTCAGTGGAAATGCAAACTGGTGCAGCCGCCATGGAAAACAGTTTGGAGGGTCCTCAAAACGTGCTGCCCTATGACCTAGTAATCGTACTACTGGGTATTTACCCAAAGAATACACAAACACTAATTCAAAGGGACACATGCATCCGAATGCTTACAGCAGCATTATCTGCATATAGCTCCATAATATCTCAAATTATGGAAAGAGCTGGTGTCCATTGACTGATGAATGGATACACACACACACACACACACACACACACACACACACACACACATACACATACACGGAATATTATTCAGCCATAAAGTTGGACTGATGAATTACATTAAGTATATAATAAAATGATTATGAATGATTATGAAATCAACATTAATTTAATCAGGGGCATTCAACTCAAGTGCCTTCATTACACAGCTAGTAGCTGGAATGTGGGAAGTTGCTGGCAGCAAGATGGTGGGGATGGAGCAAGAGAGCACATATCCTGCCTAAACATTCATGTTTAATATTTAGATAAGATACAGCACTGGCCAAAACATGTTTGTAAGCCGAGGACCTCTAGTCTGTAAGCCCTAATTTGGTGGACCAAGTGGGTAGGGCTGTTTCTTGCGCGATATGACTGCCAATCTGGGGAGCCACAAATCCACAGGATAGAAGGATGTCCCTGCAGACCTCAGGCGTACATCTCAGCAAATGAGTGTGGCCTCAGGGGCACAGCTCTGTAGCTGTGTGGCCCGAGCTGAACACGGCTGGGTTCCTGAGGTCAGCCCGCGGGTTCTTCAGGGCCGTGAGCTGAGCGCACAGGAAATGTTAACTAGAGCCCTCTTTGGGAAAGAAGGGGTGATACCAGTACCTCCCCGGCGGGCTGGCTGGAAGGGTTCAATGTGGAGAGGGATTCAGGGCACGCTCCGTGCTCAGTGAGGGGGCACCTCTGCTCCTAGGCCCATCCCTTCTGTGCTCCCCGAAGATTTGAGGGACCCAGACCAGGTCCTCAGAGCTGATGGAAAGGCATGAGGAGAGGTTCATGTTTAATTTAAAGAACTTCCAACATTATTTAAAGGCTCCAGCTGTCTTCCCGACTGCCTAGGTTTTCTGTCTCTGGACTCCGTGAGCCCTTTGCTTCTCTCTGTGCCTCTCCATAATGGTATTCTGCTCTTGTCCTGCCAGCTTCCGAGGGGCTGGCACGGTATTTGCTGAGTGAATCAGGCAACCAGAGGCTTCTCTGGGCCCCTGGGTTTACTTTAGGACTTCTTCCTTTCCAGACTTCCAGGACCTGACATCCCTTGCCTACTTACGAGGTGACTTCCCAGCCTGGTGCTGGGCTCCTCCTACCTCCGGGGCTTCCTGGATCATTCATCTCTCCCTGTGATCCAAACACCAGACGTCAGATGGGCTCTGCGTGACGCTGCAGGTGCCTCCACTTGTCCCTGTGCCTTACGGTCACCACCCCGCAGAATGCTGAAAGGAAAAGTCCCGAAGGAACGCCTAGCTTTGCTTGATCGCCTCCCAGCGAGCCATCGGTGATCTCTCCTGCTGGTGGTCCCCACTGCCCGGTCCGCTCTTGGCCTGCTCGTGCCCCAGTAACATAGTCCGCAGGCTCGGGGCTTCAACAGCAGACAGTTATTTCTGACAGTGCCGGAGGCTGGAAGTCCCAAGGTCGGCGTGATGACAGATCTGATATCTGTTGAAGGCTGTCCGTCTCCTTGGCTTGCAGGTGACCACCTTCGCACAGTTTGCTCACGTGGCAGGGAGAGAGAGGATGCAAGCTCTCGGTGTCTCTACTTCAAAGGTCACTCACTCCTTCGTGGGAGCTCCCGTCTCATGATCCCGTCACCTCCCTGAGACCCCACCTCCAGACACCATCACACTGGGACTGGGCTTTCTACATGAATTCGGAGGTATGCGGTCTCTAGCGTCTCCGCTTACTCTTCTAGACCCTGCCGTGCCGTCCTCCCTCCTGCAGCGGTCCTTGGCCAGCCTGCCTCTCCCTGAGCTTCCCAGGTTGAACCCCACAGGCTGTGGCACGGCCCCCCTCTCCTCCTCCCCAGCCTTCTGGTCTTTCCCCTTTGCACATGGGTCAGTGTCTCTCTCTACAGCCTTTCCCACGTCACACATCACCTCTGCAGTGTGCGTGCTCTGGCTTCTTACGTGGGAACAGCGCCCTTGATCCGTGGCACTTGAACTGCAGAAAATATGCTGCATGATTTCATGCAGCGTTGATTCAACTTTAATTTGGGGGAAGTACAATGACATTTGAAGTTAAGGCACGCACACACACACACACACACACACACACACACAATATATTAGACTCAGGCGTATCGCGTGCTTTGTGTACCCAGGTTCTCCCAGCTGGGTGTGTACTCTGCTGAGTCACTGGACATACTCTGGGGGGAAATGTCCCAGAGAATGAGGTACAGGGCACTTCATCTTGGAAATTCATAATTCATCTCAGAAGCCAAAGATGATTTTCCTGCCCGAGAGAGCTCCTCCCTGCTAGGAGCCCCCGGTGCCCCCACCTTGGGCCCTGGCGCATTCTTCCTCTTTCCTGCTCCCCAAGAGCGACAAACACGATCCTGCTTCTTCTGTTCCCTCCAGGGTCCGCCCAGGTATTGTCCACTCCTGAGCGCCTGCCTGGGTTCAGACGTTCAGAATCTCACCCAGGGATTATTTCTACTTCCTATTTTCCAGTCGCTCTGCTCCTTCTCAGTTCATCGGGACATCTTCCTTTTGCTCTGTTATAGACGGAAACAGACATACCAAGATCAGAAATACGTACTTTTTGATCTCCTGAAGAAAGGGCTAACGTGACGTGTTTGTTTCTCAAGGTTATAAAGTCCTACGGAGAGAGCTCAGTGTTTAATACAAAAGGTTGGTGGACAGTGGAGAAGCTTTGTTATGTTATGATCTTCTGGTGCCACCGTCTCAATGGCACAGCGACAGCAGGGAAGGCTGCGGCCCAGGGTCTGCGACCGGTCGAGGAAGCCAGGGTGGCCCTGCTAAGTCCTGCCTTCCGTCTGTAATTGCGACGACCTTTGTCCAGCAGTGCCCCACGAGAGCTGTTGATGCTGCGTCCGGAGCAGTTGGGTCACGAAGCTCAGGCCACGCGAATTGTTCAATTAGCCTTCCTTGGAAACCGTACCCTCTGTCATGTCTGGCAAGGAGAGTTGTCTCAGCACCCAGCACAGTGCCGATCCCCTGGGGGTGGCCTGTATTTGTTTACTGAATGGATAATTTAATTAACATAGAGTCTTACGTGCATACGGAAATGTATATTGATAGATTTCAGTTTGAAAATTTCTTCTTAACAGAATTAGAGAGTTACATTAAGTTCAGAACTAGAGTCACTCAAGAAGGCCAACTGTTTTTATTTTTTTTATTAATAACGGAAAGTGTATGAAAATAACAATAGGAACATATTTCCTATATAGAACCGTTCATGTTATTCTTTGTTTTGACACTGGCTAAAAACTTAAAAAATCTGGGATTATGTGTGTGGACCATTCTATCTCCTTAAATATCTGCTCATCTCTCAGGGGATGGAAAATAAAATACAGCCAAAGAAAAGATTCCTGAACAGTTGATGATAAATTGCTCGTGACTGTCAGAAACATTGATTCCAACAGATCTCGGGCAAGAATTTGAGAATGTTTTATCTTTGGTGGGTATTGCAAATGGGTTGAATTATTTTGCCAGGTCACTTACAGCCTGTCATCCCACACTTCTGTTGGAGTCAACGTATTTCTAATTTAGCTGGAAATATTCAGGTTTCCAAAACTTTGAAAAGTAGAATTGTTGCTACAAAACCTATTTCACTTAATCTGCCATTTTGGAGTTCTTTGGGAGTTGAGGAGGCCCTTACGAAGCACTTACCTTAAAAACCCAAGATGGGGCAATGCCTCAGTTGTCCTGACTCACTAATTCCCTAAGGAGACCCTCCGGGGGTCTTCCAGTGAGGCTGTGGGGTGAGCAGCTGGAGGTGGCCTGGGTCACATGTGTTTCTAGTACTGAGTTCTATGCTAGACTCAAAACTGGTTCCCATACTTGAAAATCACAGGCAAAATGTCCCAGCACTAAGGTAGGGGGGGTTGGGAGGTGGAGAACAAAGCTTTGTCTACTGCAGATTTTGTGGCACTTGTGTGAATCAGGCACCTCTGTACTCATTTTTTGCAGAGTGGTAAACCAATGAGGTTTGACCGGTTCTGCTTGAATTTTGTCCTGAGACTTTCTGGTGACCCATGATCTCTGGGAGCACGCTTCTGTGTCCCTGTGCCTTGTCTCCTTGTGTCTCACCCAGCGGAGTTCCAGACCTCTGCCGAGTCCCCAGTATGGTGAGCGAGCCCATTTGCGGGAATTGCAGTGGTTTCTGTACGTGCCTTAGAATTCCTCCGAACCATCTCTGCCGATCCCGCTCCCCTCCACCGCTTCTCTTGGTCTCTTACTGCCCGTCTTTACCCTGCTCTTATTCCGGGCGGCGGCCTTGTGGGGTACCACTGACGCAGTTAGGAGAGCCCCCCGCGTGACCCTTCTGTCTGTCCCCCACGCACAGCCCACGTGCCACTGGGATCCTGGGCCTGCCTGCTCCCCACCTTCCCCCCAATACCCCCCGACGGAAGAACAAGCCGGGCCCAGCACTCAAAGGGTAGCAGAAAAATTAAGGTTTTGTGACTCCACGGTCCCCCTTGGGGCAGGGAGTTCCCTTTGGGGTCCATGCCAGGCTGATTTAAGACTCTCTCTTAATCTTAAACACTTGAGTGGGAGAAGCGTCCTTATGACCCCAATGTGCCATTGTTACCCCGAACAGTTTGTCACTGAGGGATGTGTACGTACTTTGAGAGAGGGCTACTTGCTGAGTGGTGACAACATCACACCCCACCAGCACTTCCC
>CM053610.1:113016139-113034256 GCA_028646535.1 Procyon lotor
ACTGTCACACTCACACACTCACACTCACATGCACTGTCATACTCATGCGCACTGTCACACATTGTCACACTCAAGCGCACTGTCACACTCACGCACAGTGTCACACTCACACTGTCACACTCACATGCACTGTCACACTCACGCGCACTGTCACACATTGTCACACTCACGCACAGTGTCACACTCACACACTGTCACACTCACATGCACTGTCACACTCATGCACACTGTCACACATTGTCACACAAGCGCACTGTCACACTCACGCACAGTGTCACACTCACACACTGTCACACTCACATGCACTGTCACACTCACGCGCACTGTCACACACATTGTCACACTCATGCACACTGTCACACTCAGGCTGCCCAAGCCCCGGGGGACCGAGTCTGTTCTGCCCTCTGACACACGAGGCCTCAAGGCTGGCAAGTTCACGTGCTTCTCTAGAGCCTCGCTACGGGGACCAGTGGGGCTTTGAACTCTACTTTCCTGGCCCGGGTCCCCATTCTTCCCACTACTTCCAGCCTCTTCCTGTGACACTGCCTTTCTGAGATGCTCCGTGTCCCAAGAGACAGGCACTCGGCTCTCTTTTCTCGGTCCCTCTGTCTCGCGGGACACTGGGTTGGGTTGGCCCACTTGCAGGACAAGAGGTATGCGGTGCTGAGGGCAGAGCACAGTGACCCAGGGGTGGTGCCCATTGTGCCCCTGGCCCCCGCCCATGATCTTTTGACAAAGTGGTCACTGAGCCTGAGGTTAGAAATACTGATCTTTATTTGGCCTTACTCAGCCTATTTGCAGAAATCCCAGATTTTGTGGCCTAAAGTGGCAGCGAGATCAAGTTTAACCAAACTCTTACTTGGTTCGATTTACTATGAACCAGAATAGACCCTTGATGTGTCCGTAAAGCGTCACGGATAAGCTGTTAGTCTTCCCTGTCTGCGTTCTGGATCGTCAAGGCCCCCGAGAGCAAACACGCTCCCTTGATCAGACCATGTTTTTAGGAAACAGTGAACACATGGCTGGGCCCCATCCCCGTGGCGAACGCTGTTTGTGCGGCACACTTCTGGGCTATCCAAACAGAGCATAATTGCACACCCGCCCTCCCTCCGACGCAGGCTCCACCCGCCCCCAAGACACCCCTTCTAAATTGTGCTCCCAGAGCTGTAATCATCTTGTGGGTATCAGACACGTGATGGTTACCCTGGACTTCCGTTCGGCGTTTCCCGGAGGGTGGCCATTGTGTGAGAGGAGCCATCAGGGACGTGGTTCCTCTCCCCGGGCACGCTTCTCCCAAATGGAGGCTGGAGCAGCAGGCCTTTAGCCAGCTTTTTGTCCTGCCAGGGAGAGCTTTGCTTTTTCTCCTGTGGCTCTTCTGAGTTCAATAAAGCAGAAGCTCAAATTCCTATCTCTCCACTTTTCAGTTGCCAACTCCCAAGCCAACTCTTACCTCATTGGAATAATAAAGCCCTTGCAACCTCTACTTACTCCTCAGTCAGTCTCCAGCACCCCCTTTCTCGGGCAGTATCTCAATTGCAGGGCGGCACTCTGGCCACAGACTCTAGCCCCCTCCTGGGTGGCGAACACAAGCTGCACGGATGTCAAAGCATCAGCCATTTCATTGGCTGGGATCTTCTCGATGATCTCAATAAGCCCTTCCATTTCCACACGCGGTGCAGCTGGGCTCCAGAGAAGTGACCGTCAGCTCAGCGTTGGCACCGCGTGGCCGGTCCTCGGTCGCGACCGGAACACAGGTGCCTGGTGTCTCGGGCCGTGGGCCTTCCGTGGTCCTTCCAGGCTCGTTTCTTTCCCTGGTTGTTGCTTTTTTTCATTTTCATATCCTGCTAGGCTCCATGTCTGTATTTGTTCCCAAAATTATTTGGTGAGGCTTACAATACTATAATATAATAAAATAGCAACACATAGATGGAGCTATAAAATTCCGTGTGAAGAGAAAAGAAAGATAAAGTGGTGCAGTGACACCGGACGGAAAGCTCGTCGTGGCCCTTTGTACTGTAACGTCCTGCTGACGTCAGGAGGCCGGATGGCAAGTGAAAACATGGCCTCGTCCCCGCAGCCAGAGCACAGAGAAGGTTCACACTCTCCGTAAAAATATAGCAGTTACTCAGGAGTAAGCTTTTCCTGGCCCCATTTTGTCCTATATTCTGGATTTGGTTTTCTGTTTGTTTTTGTTTTTGTTTTCGTCTGAGGACAGAAATACCGTGTCCTTCATGAAATGCAAGTTTGTTTTCCTGTCGCACGTTCCCTGCAGCTTGTTGAACTGTTCCCTGGCTTCCTTCCGTCCAGCTAAAGGCTAATCTCCTTATTCGGTTGGTGGCTCAAAACTTTTCTTTGGTACCCGGGCCTCCCGAGCTGCCTTTGCTGTGCCCTCCTCGCCTCTGCCCAGGGCTGTCAGCCTCCCTCAGCGCAGCGGCTGCTTGATGTTTGCCGGGGTTCATCTGCATTTGCCTGGTGCCCAAGCGGAGCAGCTGGAGACCCGGGCTTGGAGCCCCCGTTGTCTGTGTGGCTGTGTTGCTCTCCTACTTGCTGGCACCGAAGGGGAAGACGGACAGGGAGCTGGGGGCTCCTGTCGCACCTGCCTCCTGTGACGGGGACGCCTTGTTCCCTGGCCTGTCACCAGGACCCAAGGAATGCTCTAGGGCCCAGGTGGCAATGGCAGTTCAGGAACCACCAGGCAGAATGTATCCTGTGCCCCGGCAGAAACCAGGGCGGAGTTGTTTCTCTAAAATTTTGATAAACCATCTACTCGTATGGCCTTTCTGTCTCTTTGCTTACTTATTATCCATGTGCATAGCCCTTGCCTGTTTCCATAAATTATGTGAAAGGATATCACGTTTCAGATAATGCAGTAGGATGAAGGGACTATCCAAGGGAGCTGGGGCCAAGTCCACTCGTCCCGCAGCAGGGTCCTGGCTGCCGGATGAATGGAGCCCTTGGGGTGCATTGAGGCCCATTACTCTCTAATGAGGACTTGCTACTGTTCCTCCTCTAGCGACTTCAGCTGTGAACGTCTTTCCTCTTGGGCATCTTGTGGATTGACAAGCTGTCTCTGGACTGTGAGTGTTCCCATTAACACGCTCAGCCAGCGCACGCGAGACGATCACCCAGTAATAACATGGCGTTCGTGTGATGCTTTACAACATCGACTGATTGATTCTTGGGGGAAAGGATCACTTACGTGTGCAGGGATTTGTGCATTCTGTTTTGTTTCCAGACCTCTGCTGTGGCCCCCGAAGTCACTGGGCAGAGCCAGAGGACTTCACATCGTGAACATCACTGTTGTACATCTCTGCCTTTTTTCAGAGGTCCCCCAGCTTGACCGAGGACGGCGGAGGTGGAGGTGGTGGTTGAGAAGGCAAACTGGAGGTAAGGAGAGAGTCTGGGTCCTGTTCAGCTGGCAGCGTGCGGGGGGATCCCCGGCAGGTCCCTTGGCCTCAGGGGAGGCCTCAACTGGCTGCAAAAGGATGACCTTGAATTCGGTGATGTCTGTGTACCTGTAAGGTGTTCGGGAGTCCGTGGACGTCCGACCCAGACCTTTCCTGCAGGAACATCGTGCGTCCCTGGCTCGCAGATCTCAGGATTCTGCCCCCTGTTCGGTTCTCTGTTCCTCTGCCTCACACTCCTTTACCGCCCGTTACAAAAGCTGAAAGGGCAGAAACAAAGATAATGAAAGACAATGCAAAGTGAAGCAGTCACTAAATCCCTCACTCCGTACACAGAAAATTATCGCCAGCTGTTGCCCAATTAAGCGCAGCAATCCAGCCGAGCCCCAGCAGTTCAAAGGAGAGCGCACACACTGCGTACCGGGCCAAACCGCTTCCCCGAAAACCCAGAGGATTTGAACACAAAAACACATTTTTCCACAAGCGACGTTTGTGTTTTCGTTAGAAGCACTGCAGCTCAGAGATGTGGTGAGTGAGCACCGAGCCCCCTCGCAGCATCTGGGCAGAGTTGGGGCCCACACTGTCTTCAGCGTCTCCAAGGAGGGTGTTTGAGAGGGTCCTTTCCTGGCAAGTGCTTGCGGACTCTCTAAGCTCTTACTAGCACTCTGCCCGGTGAGAAGGTGAATGCGGTGTGGTCAGTAGCCCCGCTCCTCGGTTTCCCCTCATTCACCTCATTTCACTGTCTGCCTTCTGTATGCGACAGTTCGCTGCATTTCCGAGGATAGAAATCCCTAAGACAGGCTCCTGCCACAAGCAAACCTGAAGTCTGGCTTAACGGACAGATGTGGAAGCCATAATACAATATTACACCATCGTAAGGGCTCTTCTAGGAGTTTAGATCAAAACAGCAAGCATTAGGATGCTTGGAGGAGCCAGAGAACCCTTCTAGAAGGAGCTGTTAAAGCTGGGACAAAGGCATGCATAGCTAGTTCTTGAAAAGTCTATTTTTTCTCTATGATTCAGGTTTTTAAATTTGTTTATTGTTTGTCTTGTCTAAGAAATCTTTTCCTACCCTAAAACCTTGAAGATATTTTCAAGGGATAAAGGTACCATTTTCTGTTATCTTCTAAGACCTTTATAATTTTGCCTTCCTTATTTAGGTTTGTAATACACATAGACTTGATTTTTGCACAGGGCGTAGAGATCCAATGTCTTCTTTTTCCCCCGCATCTGGATACCCTGCTTCTAAGAAGCACAGGTGCTGCGTTGAAAGCAGA
Organism: Procyon lotor; assembly: GCA_028646535.1. Taxonomy (NCBI): domain Eukaryota; kingdom Metazoa; phylum Chordata; class Mammalia; order Carnivora; family Procyonidae; genus Procyon; species Procyon lotor. Next base: position 113,020,821 of record CM053610.1, read on the forward strand.
TCGTGAGAATGGGAATTTCGCTCATTCCATCCTGTTCACAACTTCAAAGGAAAAGCTTTCATTGTTTTACTACAGGTATTAGGATTTTTGTAGTGTTTTGGCTGATGCTTATGATTAGATTAAGGTGCTCCTTTCAAATTCCCCTTTGTTTAGTGATTTTTATCATGAACTACTATTGAGTTTCATGAAATTGTTTTTAATCCATTCATTAAGATCATATGGAGTTTCTCCATTAATCTGCTGAAGCGGTGAATTTAATGGAATGTCTAACGTTATGCTAGTCCTGAATTCTAGGTATTAAGCCATATACTTCTCATAATGTAAGAATTCCTTTATATACCGCTAGACTTGGAATGCCAACGTTTTTTTTCTAGGATGATTGCATTTGTTTAAATGTCAAATTGTTCTGTAATTTCCCATTGTTTTTCAGACCTAGTCAAGTTTTGCTATTAAGGTTCTTCTAGCTTCTTACTTGTGGAGAACACACACACACACACACACAAACATAGTTATTGATTATTTATTGTTATATAAATAATATATATAATATATAAAATTTTAATATATATTGTTATTGTTATTGATTATTATTGTTATTGATTCATTTACATTAATTTAGTCACTTCTAGTAAGTTACGTTTTTTCCTAAGAGTTCACTCATTTTATTTAAATTTTTGATATTGGTTTAAAGTGGTAAAATCACCCACATTTTCATTTTGGATCATGCTTTCTTTTCTTCTCTTTTCTCCTTTCTTGAGCAGTGTTGCCATAAGTTTATCGATTTTCTTCAATTCTTCCAAGAATTGTTTGTTTCTTGACCTTCTGTATTGTGTGACTTAAAAACAACAACAAAAACTTCATTGATTCCTACATTTAAGAAAAGTCTTTACTTTCAGTTTTGTATCTAGATAGCATTCTAGATTATTGACATGGATGCTTAGCTCATTAGTCTTCAGGTTTTTCTGTATTTCTTTTATAATATATATAAAACCGTTTCCCAAGTTTTGATATGGAGTATTTCTGCATTATTTTATTTAAACATATTTTCTGATTTTCCCTTAGGTTCTTGATTATTTAGACATGTAATTCTTAATTTCCAAGTATGTATATGTTGTTGAATTATCTTTCTTTCTTTTTTTTTTTAATATTTTATTTATTTATTGACAGAGAGAAAGAGATCACAAGTAGGCAGAAGGCAGGCAGAGAGAGAGCGAAGCAGGCTCCCCGCTGAGCAGAGAGCCCGATGTGGGGCTCGATCCCAGGACCTGAGATCATGACCTGAGCCGAAGGCAGAGGCTTTAACCCACTGAGCCACCCAGGTGCCCAGTTGAATTATCTTTCATCTATTTTTACTTCTAGTATAATTGCATGGCCATCAGAGGATATACCCTATAAATTCATGTCTTTAAAAAGTGAGTCATTGTTTTGTGACCCAATATGTGGCTTATTTTTGTAGCTGTGTCTGGTGTACTTTAAAGGCTAATGAACTGTGCAGTTTGGGGGTTAAAAGTCTATGTCCTTACCAGTCAGGTATGTTATCAAGTTATGCGTATCTCTGTATTGCCACCGTTTCTTGCTTTTGTTTTTTCTCTTTGAACCACTAATTAGTGAGAATTGTGTCAAAATTTCTGAAATGGTGATGGGTTTTTCTATTTATCCTTGTAGTTCTAGCAATTTTTGTTTTATGTATTTTGAGACTTATTAATTGCCTACAAATTTATGATTTTTTTTGTCTCCCAGGTGGTTAGAACATTATGTTATTATGAAATGATACTCTATTAATGAGTTTTGCCTTAAAATATATTATGTATAATGTAGTTACATCAGATTTCTTTTGGTTAGTGTCTAAGGAGTATATGGTGTTCTTTCTTTTTACTTTTGACAGTTTCGATTTATTTACTTTTTACATAAGCTCTATACTCAATGTGGGGCTTGACCTGATGCCTCTGAGACTACGAGTCACGTGCTCTGCTAACCGAGCCAGCCGGGTGCCCCAACTCTTGACAATTTTATCTGTCTGTTGTAGATACGTTTTTGTATAAACTGAGTATGTTTGGATTTTGTTTTCTTCTTCAGACTGTGGCGATTTTTATCTTTTAGCTGGTCCACTTAGTTCATTTAATTAAATGAAATTACTGAAACAATTGGGTTTTAGTCCTTTGTTATTTTGTGCTTTCTATTTATCTGTATTTCTTTTCCTTTTTTTTTTTTTCTGCATTCTTTTTGTGGCAATGTAGTAATGATATCTGTATTTAATTTATCTATGCTAACAAATGCTTTTGTCCTGCTTTTGGACAAGATAGTACCATAGATCACTAACTCTCTTTGTTCCCCCCCGACTCATTGGCTGCCATCTCTCTTGTCCTTGGAGATGACATGTTCTCTTAGCCGTCTCCACAGCTCTTGGTGGATCAAGGTCCCCGACTCCCATTCTAACTCTGCCATCCATTGCAATAATTGTACTTACCTTTTTTTCTAATGGTTAAGCATTGCCACCTAGCTTTTGGTATTCTAGGATCCTGTTGTCATACTGATATTGGGGAATGCCATTCTACATGAGCATTCCTTAGTTTGTCGTGACCCGTGGAGTGCATGAACCCTAAAGTCCCCCATACCAGGGCATACCATCTTGCTTTGGCAAACAGAGGTCCTCCAAGCCCTCGTGCCATACTAATTGGTTGGTATTCCACCATTCCCTGTTAAAACCAAGGGGCTTCTGTAGCATATCAACTCTAGCAATCCCAGTTCTCGGAGAACTTGATCCCTTCCATGCTGCTAGAGAAGTTCTGAGATTTCTAGTTTTGCTTTCGCTCAGCTCTCAGGTGCCATCATAGTGTGATACAGTGTGTTAGCACCTCTCCCATGGTCCTTGCCGGGATGTTAAATCCTTGATCATAGGAGAATCCCCCCTTACCCTCTTTTATGTTTTACCCTGACTTTGATCCCGCACCTCCAGGATTGAATCCCATGCATGTTATCTTAACTCTTGCTGATATATCTTGGTGAGATCTTGTGGCTCTTTCGGGGTATAGTCCCTTTGCTGTGTAAGTCCAGAACTTCCCCAGCCATGTATGCTGAGACTTAACCCTAATTATTGATCTGGTGGTTTGGAGGGTTGGTGGGATAGATGTTAAGCAGAGGGCAGGGGAGGGATAGAAGTGGGATTGGACACCTGTGGTCTTATGAGCCACTTGATTTTAGCAGGAAGGAATGAGTCACTTCTGCAAAGGACTTGGAATTCTCAAGTGCATCTATCTAGATGTCAGCACCCCACACCTCAGGTCCCGCCTTCCCCAGTGGGGGTGTGGCCTTGGCATAATAGCCTTGCTGAAGTTGAGAATTCAACCTCCTTTAGAGCCTGCTACACCAAATACTGACCTCCAGACCAGTTCTCCAATTTTCTACCCCAAATACCAGTAACATTCAACAGTTGCCATTAAAGTGCATTGTCCTTATAATTAATTACTGTAGCCATACTTGAATTTCTCAAATGCATGTGATATTGCATTCCCGGAGCATGCCTTTCAATATATCCCTTCCTGGGTCATAGTTGTGAACCTTTCACAGCTGTGCTTTAGCGTGCCCTGGGCTCTTCACACTTCCCCTCCTAGTCCTCAGTGATGGCGTCTTCATTGACAGTTGGCCAGGTCACCCAGTGCCAGAATCCCTCTTTAGAGTCAGCCTCCTCAGACCAGTGCTGGCACTGGCTGCCCTAAATCAGATTCCTGGGAAAGAGGACTCTGAGACATACATTTGAGGGCAGAAAGTTGATTAGGGGTGTATCCTTGGGGTCAATATCTGTGGAGATTAAAAGAAGTAAAATTGAACAACTGAAATGCAGTCAAGACAGAGGCCTCAGCTCATTCCAGAGGGGACTCTGGATGCTGTTGTCCCGCCTGGAGGCAAGGAGGCTGGGTTGTCTCACGCCTCCCGTCGCCAGCTGCAGGTGTCCACAGGGAAGGGGGAAGCACCTTGTGGAGAGGGCTGTCTTAACTCGCAGGCGGTTGGGCCATTCCCTAGAGGGTGACTCAGCTGGTGCAGTGGCTCCAGGGGGGGTCGTGGGGCAATTGCCTGAAAGGGCGGTGCTGTGACTGGCCCTCGTCTTTGAGGAGCGTGGACCAGGTTCCGAAAATAAATGTGGACTAGTTTGGGAGAAAGGTCGGTTAGGCTGGCTTTTCTAACCGGGAGGAGCATTGGATCCACAGGGCTTGGGAAGTTCTGTGTTTCAGAGATTCTGCTAGAGAGACACACGCCAAATAGACTGAGACTTCAACTTAGAAAGGCAGCTGTGCCCTCTCCCTTATGTACTCACTCTATGCTTGTGAATGATTACAAGGAAAGGAACGGGCATGGCGTTCTAGTGGGGAGGAACCAAGTTCAGACCCCCAAATATTGTCCAATTATAAGGTCCTCATGTGCAGTGTGAAAAATAGGAGAAGCTCCTCAAAGAAATTCTGAGTCTTGGGTTCTTTAAGAAATGGCCGAGAATGGGCAGTAGAGAATGGGTGAGTGTTCTAAGTAAGTAGAAATCACATAGTCTCCAGGGGAGTGATTTCTGTCACTGATTTATGTTGTTTGTTTATACATCAATAAGGTTGTATAGGGCAGAGATGATCAATAACCTGATATTATGGACTGAATTGTGTCCTCCTCCAAATCCATACGTTGAATCCCTAAACCCCAGTGGGACAGCATTTGGAGACAGGGTCTTTAAGAAAGTAGTTACGATGAAATCAGGTCATAGGGGACCTTAATCCAGTAGGAATAGTGTCCTTATAAGAATAGGAAGAGACACCAAGGATGTGTGCACCCACAGGAAAGACCGTATGAGGACAGAGGAAGGCCACCATTTGCAAACCAAGGAGCAAGGCCTTACCAGAACTCAATCCTGCTGGCACCTTGATCTTGAACTTTTGGACTCCAGGACTACAAGAAAAAACAACAAAACAAAACTTCTGTTGTTTAAGCCGCCCACTTATGATACTTTGTTATGGTATCCTGAACGACTTAGACATCTGGTGATTTCTGACCCATTCTGTGCACATCAGAATGTGTGTTTCTGATTAGTGGCTAGAAACCTCTCTAATGTGGAAATGTTACTTAGGAATATATGGAAACAATGCAAATTACTGAAATGATTAAATTTCAACTTAATATAGAATTAACTACCTCTGGGGAAGGTAGAAAGGGAGATGGGGAAGAATTGGTACAAGGTGGGCTTCATCTCAATTTGCAGTATTTCGTTCCTACGGCTGATGAGTGGGGGCACTGTCATCTATAATTTCTTTTATGTCTTTATTTCACTTTATATACATGAAATATTTCATAAAATACTAGAAAAAGAATAATAAAATATTTTGAATAGTCACTGATTAAGTCAGTACTTATTGAATCCTTAAAAAATTTTTTTAAATATAATATATAATAATTTAATAATTTATTTATATAATAAATATTTATTTATTTGAGAGAGGGAGCCCAGAAGAGAATGAGAAGGAGAAGCAGACTCCCTGCTGAGCAGGGAGTCTGACCCTGGGGCTCAATCCCAGGACGCTGAGATCATGACCTGAGCCGAAGGCAGATGCTTAACTGACTGAGCCACCCAGGTGCCCCTGAATCCCTTTTTTGTAATATCAGTAGAATAGAAGGGAGGAAGTAATCAAGCATGTGCTTGATTTCCTTTTTCTTTTCTTCTTCTTTCTCTAGCTTTATTGGCATATTACTGACTATAACATTTGTAAGTCTTAAGGAATACAGTGTGACAATTTGAAACGCATATATATTGCGAAGCAATTAAACAGTAAGACTAGTTAATACCTCCATCCCCTCACAAAATTATCATTTTTTTCTACTCTTACAATAGCTTTCCAGTATACAGTACAGCATCGATAATTATAGTCACTGTGCTGCATATTAGAACCCGGAACTTACTCACCTTGCAGCTGGAGGTGTGTACTCTTTGACCATCATCTCCCCTTCCTTTCCACCCGGCCCCTAGAAACTACCATTCTACCCTCTGTTCTCTGAGTTGGGCATGTCCACATATAAGTGAGAACATAAAGCATTTGTCTTTTTCTGTCTAATTTATTTCACATAGTATGATGCTCTCAAGTTGGTCTGTCTGTGTTGCCACAAAGACAGGATTTCCTCTTTTATTTATAGCTAGATAATATTAAATACACATAATATTAAGTATACCTATGTATATACATTACATATTATATTAACATTAAATATAAATATACCTATATGTTAATTTTCTTCATCTGTGAATGGATACTTAGATTGTCTCCATGTTTGGCTATTATAAATAATGTTGTGGTGAAGATGAGTGTGCAGAGATCCCTTTGAATGATTTCATTTCCTTTGGATGTATACTCAGGAGTATAATTGCTGGAGCATAGGAGTAGTTCTAGTTTTATTATTTTGAGGAACATCTATACTGTTTTCCCCATGGACTGCACCAATTTACATTCCCAGCAACAGTACACAAGGGTTCCCCTTCTCCACATCCCCCCCCAACACTTGTCTTTTGTCTTTTTGATGACAACCATTTTAACAGGTGTGAGATGGTATATCATTGTGGTTTTGATTTGCATTTTCCTGATAATTACTGATGTTGAGCACCCTTTCATGTACCTTTGTGCCTTTCATGGCCATTTGTATATCTTTGGAAAAATGTCTATTCAAATCCTTTGCCCATTTTTGGATCGAATTATTTTATTCTTTTTATTTTTGCTATAGAGCTGAATGAGTTCCTCATGTATTTTGCCTCGTAAGCCCTTGTTAGGTAGATGGTTTGCAAATATTTTCTTCCCTTCTGTGGGTTGCCTTTTCATTATGCTGATTATTTCTTTAGCTGTGCAGAAGCTTTTTAGTTTGCTGTTGGCTTCGTTTTTCAATGTGGTTGTGTTGCCATTAACCCAAACATGCTTATGGCCTAGACCCTCTTACAGTTAGACTTTTGCTTTTTCAAGGTCACTATGTTCAGGGCTGTAGGGCTGGCTTATTTAAAAAAAAACATACTTGCAAATTCTAGTGTCTTTAGGCAAAAGAAAAAAAAAACTTTAAAAAACTTAAAAAAAAAGTTTTAAAAAACATTTATTTATTTATATATTTATTTTGGGTTGGAGGGGGAGAGAGAATGCACATGTGCAGGGGTGGGAGAGGACAGAGGGAGAGGGAGAGAGAAAATCTCAAGCAGACTCCCCACAGAGTGGGGAGCCTGATGTGGGGATCGATCTCAGGACCGTGAGATCATGACCTGAGCTTAAATCAAGAGTCAGAGGCTTGATTGAGCCACCCAGGTGCCCCAGAAGAGATGCATTTATGGTAAATTAGGTTTTATTTCTGCCTCCAGGCAGAACCATCAAGATTTTTTGCTGATTCCACTCAGTTGTCCTTGTAAAAGTTTTCATGCCCCATGATGCTTAAAATAATGCTAATTATACCTGACATTTATTAATGGTTTTATGATTATCAGAGTGCTTCCAGAGGCCTTGGTAACTTATTAGATCCGACCATCCTAAGAAGGAGAGTGTCTCACTTGGGCTGCCTGCTATCCCAGGGAGGAGCCCCAGCTGAGGAATGGGAGAGCCTCCGTGGGAGTCTCTGGCTGAAAGACTAGGATGAAAGGGGTACAGTTAACCAAATGGCAGAGTACGCAGTATGTGATACCTCCAGATTGCCCCCAGATCTTTCATAAATTGATAAACTAAATGGCCAGGGTGATTGGATTGAATGCGGGAGGCTAAGTAGAATGTCTGAGCACAAGGCATCATGTGCAGAGGACCTGAGCTGTTGCACTCGCAGAAATCAAGGCTTTGAGCTCTTATTCCAGCTCCAGAGTTTAGACTGATTTTGACCAGATTGCAAATGCAGAAAAAGCCACATCCAACACCTGGTTACATGAACAGCAGTGAGAGGAGGCATGTACACTGCAAATTGGACTGCCCGTTGTGAAGGTGCATTAACAAAAGCCCTAGGAAGAAAGGGGACAAGTCTCAGTCAGTAGTGATGATGCTAGACGTTAGAGCGAACGCTTCTGCCTCCAAATCATTTCCTCCTTCTAAGCCCAGACTAGCACCATGGAGCAAGCGGGGATCCTGGGAACTCGCGTCCAGGATTCAGATACAGCCCTAGCTCAGTCACCAGCGAGGAAGCCTGATGGAGGAGGAGAGAGACGCCGCAGGTCGGGGCAGGGGTTCAGTGGGATCACAGGGTGTAAGTGAATGGTGCTGCAAGGTAATTTTCCTTTCACATCGTCCCGGCCTCTCCTGACATTTCCTGAGGCTTTGTATTATCTCCAACAATCAGTCTTAATTACAGCCTTTCCCGTGGCCTGAGTCCCGACTGGGCTGGGTGGTGTGCTGAGTCAGCAGGAAGTGACCTCATCAACTCGGCAGGAAGTTCCCGCATTGTAATGGAGAAAACAGAGTCCAAATAAATTGGACTGAAAAGAAAGTCCTCATCAGCAAGAAAGAGAGTTTGGAACATCAGAAGTAACTGTGTTAGGATGTTGGGGGCATTTTAAACGGGAAATGTGATTAACTTTGATTTTGGAGGACTTAAATTTAGTGTAAAAACAAGATAGAAACAGGCAGCCAGACCAAAGTCCCTTTTTTGTAGTCACATCTGCACTGTATGTTACTCAGAACTTATAAAATTTTATAATTCTCTCTCCAGTAAGGCTTGGAACCCTTTTATTAAGGAAAGTAGGAACTTTCCTTAATAAAATAAGTAGCTGCCAAGCCTGAATTTGATTTGTATGTTAAAACGAAAAAAAAAAAAAATGATCCCCTTAGCTTCTTGTTTCCAAGGGAATTTTTTTCCCCAGAAATATATTTCCTATTGGATGGTGAATCTCTAATTTTGGAGACCATATGTTCTAGGTATTCTGGGAAAGATCCGGGTTTCAAATACTGTGACCATTGTCCCCGGAAACACAGCAGAACATCCTTGAGAATCCCAGGAGTGATAGTTATCTCTCAGTGAACACTTTCGGTGCCCCAGGGACTTTTGTGCAGTAAGTCATTTCATTTCCCGTGGCAAGTCTTGAAATGGCTATCACTGTTGCTACAGTCTTATCTACTTGGAAACCAGGACTTGCTCAGCATCTCAGCAGAGACAGGACAGAGCTCTCCAGGTCCAGAGTCTGACATTGTGGTCACCATCTCGCCTGGGACAGTGATCGTGCTTTTCCACTGGGTTGTCAGCAGAGTTTCAAGATGACCCCAGGACTTCTGCACGTCCATACAATGCCCTGCCCCCACTGCTGGCAGAATCTGTGTAGGGGATTACTGATCACTCCCATGATAGGTTTCTGACCAGTAGACTTGGAGTTCAAAATGGAGCTTATCTAGGTAGGCCGACTTGATCAGGCCATCTCTTTAAAGGCCTTAATATGGTCCTCCCTGGAGTCAGAGAGGTGGGAAGAAATGTGAGGGCCATAGGTGGGGTCTCCTGGCAGGGATGCCCCTTGGCCATTGTCCCCAGGCTGACAGGTAGCAGGAAAGCAAGCTTTCTCCCATCAGCTTCCGCATGAGGATAAAGCCCGCTGACCCTGTGGCTTCAATCCTGTGACACTTGGAGCAGGAGACCAGTTAAAGCACACCAGACTCACAAGGAAACCACAGTGGATGAGTCTGTGCAGTTTGAGGTCACCGTATCTATGGGAATCTGTTATGCACAGTAGAAAGCAATACTCCTCCTTCCTCTTCCTCTCCTCTCTTTGATCCTTGCTTCTACTAATGTTTACCAGCATTTATTATGTGTTAGAATGTGTGCTAGGACTTACAGCTGCCGTGGTCAGCACAATCAGATGAGGGCCCTGCCTTGTGAAGTTTGTGACATGGCGAGGGAGACAGGTATTAATCAAATTCACAACAGGATACAAGTAAGACTGTGCCCTAGGTAACCGAGGAGGCCTTCCATACGAAGGGAGAATGTAACCGTAATCTTCCATCTAGCAGAAAGCACAAAGAAGATGTTCCCCAAGGCATGAAGAGTTAGGCAGAAGCTGAAGTGTGAGTAGTAATTATCTTGGCCGAAGAGCAGGGAAGGGCATTGCGGGTATAGGAAACAGCAATAACCAAGTCCCTGTGCAGGCAAAACCACACATGCAAGGCAGCATAGAGGGCCTGAGGTCGTGCCTGGACACGCGGACAGGAGATGCAGGGGGCTGGAGAGAGGAACCTAAGCTGTTTGTTCTGGGGGCTTTCCTTTGTAAGAACAATGGGAAGCCCATTCTAGAAGCATATGAAATGAAGGGGATGTCGGGAGGCAGGGAAAGAGCAGGACAGGTAGAAGAAGGCATTTTGGGTAACCCTCTGAAGAATGACCAGAGTGTGGGCCAGAGCCATGGCCGGGGGGAGAGAAGACGGGGACAAGCTGGTGACAGATGGGAGGCAGTGTGTGGGGTAGGAGCGTAAGTCAGCAAGAGCTCCAATATTTCAGGTCTTGGTGACCTAGAGGAGAGGCTGCGGCAGCAACAGGGAGGAGCAGAGGCTCTAAGAAGGAAGGTCAGGGTCTAGCCGATCCTCCGCGGGTGGGGAGTCTGCCACACAGCCAGGAGCAGCTCTGCATACGGAGAGCCAAAGGTGCAACTGCAGACTTTTGGTCCATAGCAGAGGGGGCTGACTTCACGAGGGGAAAACGGGATTGCTGATGACGAGGAAGCAGAGAGAAAATGGCCGGGGCCAGAGCCACCTGGAGACTGTCTGCCTCTTTCTCACCTGTCTGGGTGGCTCACACGTTAAGTGAGGGGGGGAGCATGTGCTGCATTTCTGCAAGGATCCAAATAACGGGAAATTTAAATAATAATACGTAATTCAGCATAAATTGTGCTATAATTTATATCTATGTAACATAAAATAATAAAATTTAAATAATTGTCTTTAAGAGACTATAATATGATATAATAGTAGCTGAGGCTGTGTTCTAATGAACCCAAGATAATATAAAACCTCATATATATTAATACATATTTAAGGGAGGTACTTTATTAACTTTAAGCCATGATTTAGCTGGCCATGATCAGAGGACGACCTACCACCATATACAACTAAGACTAGATGCTATTGGTTTTGCTTGTTTGTTCTTAGCTGAAATTCTATGTATTGCAGATTTTTCATTCAAGCAAATCTGGGAGGCATATTTCAATTTTGATCTGAAAATGAATGAAGAGGAATACTTCACACATTTTGTTATGAATTCACTGAATTATATGAGTTTGTGTTTTAGAAATCAGACAGTATGCCATTTTTAGCCAGGAGATGGAGTGGTCAGCATCACTTGACCCCCTCATTTCACTCTGGTCCTTTTCCTGGCATATATTTCATTTCCATCCAGAATCAGGTAGGATGGGTTCCAGTCCCGGCTCCGTCACAGACCATCTCTGTGCTTCTACGGAAATTATTTATTCTATGAACTATTTCTTGGGGCTGCCTTAAAGATTATAGGGTATCTGGAAAATAATAATTGATAAGTGGAAATAAAAGGTCTGATTTAAACTCTGGTATGCTCTTCCCACCCCATACAAAATCCTATCCCCTCAAGAAGTAAAGGAACAAAAAAGTGAAAGTGACGGTAACATTACCTGAATGCCTCCCGGGATACTGTGGATTGAGTGGGGGAGTTTATAAAAAATTCTAGCATTTCATTCACTTTCAGCTGCTGTGTCTGACATATGGGAGGCTGTAATTTCACAAGGAAGTGAAACCTTACCTCCTACCAGGTGCCAGTATATTTTAAGCAAAGAGATATTACAACTCTGGAATTATTGAAAGCCTATGTTCTTTCTCTCCCAATTGCTCAAGGCAGACGTAAAAAAGTAACAGTTTTGAAATTAGCATATGACGTCATTGGGACTGGCTGTAATGGAGGTGACACGGTGGATGTGGGAGACAGAGGAACACTTGGGCTGAGCAAATCTGGAGGGCAGACCTATTTTTAGGTTTTTGTGATGCAGGGCTATTCTGATGCTCTAAAGAAACTGTAAAACTGCTGTCTCTCAAAGTAAGTTGATACTTCATTGCCCTGGATTCTAAAAACTTTTTTTTTTTTTAAACTTGCTTTCTGTCTTTTTCTCATCTCTCAATCTCTCCAAAGGTTAAAAATCAGAAGGTAAATTGTGTGTGTCCTTGCTATGCAGCCAATTTCAACTCATTTTAAGTGTCTAATTGACCTAAATAGTCTGCAGTTCATCTTGGAACTGTTTCCACATAGCAAGAAAATACGAGGACGCATATGATCTATTGACACAATAGCATCCCGGAGAAGTGTGTGGAGACTGTGTGTGTGTCTGTGTGTGCATGATGTGTACATGCATGTGTGCGCATGCATGTGGTGTGTGTGCATGTGTGCACGTGCGTGTGCGTGGGAGTATGTGGACATATAAGTGTGTGTGCGCATGCATGTGAGTGTGTGGGAGTATATGGACATATAAGTTAGTGTGTGTGCGTGTGCATGTGAGTGTGTGGGGCTGCATGGGTGTGCATGTGAGTGTGTGGGAGTGTATGTGAGTGCATGTGAGTGTGTGTGGGCATGCGTGCGTGTGGGCGGGCATGAATGTGTGTGTGTGCATGTGAGTGTGTGGGAGTGTATGTGAGTGCATGTGAGTGTGTGAGTGCATGTGAGTGTGTGTGTGCATGTGAGTGTGTGGGAGTGTATGTGAGTGCATGTGAGTGTGTGAGTGCATGTGAGTGTGTGAGTGCATGTGAGTGTGTGTGTGTGCATGTGAGTGTGTGGGAGTGTATGTGAGTGCATGTGAGTGTGTGGGAGTGTATGTGAGTGCATGTGAGTGTACGTGGGCATGCGCGCGTGTGGGCGGGCGTGAATGTGTGTGTGTGTGTGTGCATGCGCGTGTTTGCACGTGCGTGTATGTGTTTACCTCCCCCAAGGAACGGCAGTGCCCGGTATTTACTCCGTTCCTATTTTTGTCCTTTGTCATCACTGCTGTAATGGAGCCCGCTGTCATCTGGTAGGAATATTTACCCGCCCGATGGGTCTGACTTGGCCTGGTAATAGCGAGTGCACATCTGGAGTCTAGACTTGGCGGCTCTGTGGGCAGGCTCGGATCCCAAGGCTCCCTGGGCCCCAGGGCTCCACCGGCCGGCGCCCTGCTCTGTTGACATAGGTGGTGGGCCGCCTCATCTGTTTCAGCGGCCTCGCCTCCCTGGCTCACCCCCAGCCTCCGAGGCCTCGCCGTGTCCCAGCTCTGCTGTGCGCTTTGGAGGGCAGCCACCGGAGGGCCTCTCCCTGGCCCCCTTCCGTGACCCCCCTCATGCTCAGGGCGCTTTGCCGGCGGGGGTGGGGAGGAGGGAAATTCTGACGATTTGTGGTTCTGCCTGTTGGAGGTGGTGGGCTGTGTAGAGCTGGAGAGAGGAGCCGTGAGAAACGTATGAAGTGGAGGAGAGAGGGCAGCTGGTGTGGGGAAA
>CM053610.1:113034356-113044610 GCA_028646535.1 Procyon lotor
TTATAGGTTTCTTTCGGAAAATTTACTCTATTATATTGAGGTCGGCAAACCACGGCCCACAGCCCACAAGACAGTAACTGTCTGTCTCCTGCCAAGCCTAAAATATTTACTCTGTGTCTCTTTCCAGAAAACATGTATTGATGCCTACAATTACATAAATGAATGGAATTAAGAAGTATGGTTTTCTCTTTTAAAATTAGGAATATCTATCTGTCAGTGTGATCTTGCCGTGATACTGCCTGCCTTGAAATCCATTTGATGCTCTCACTGACTACAGTCTTAGTCGGCTTGGGCTGCTATAGTGAAATACCACCGACTGGGGGCTCAGTCCGCAGGCGGTTATCTCTCACAGATCTGGAGCCTGGAAGTCCAAGGCCAAGGTGTCAGCAGCCTTGGTTCTTGGTGAGAGCCCTCCTCCTGGCTTGTAGACAGTTGCCTCCTCGCTGCGTCCTCACATGGCAGAGAGAGAGAAACTCTAGTTTCCTTTTCTCATCTTATAAGGGCACCATTCCCATCATGAAGGCTCTATCCTCATGACTTTATTTAAACCTAATTACCTCCCAAGGGCCCCATCCCCAAATACCGTCACATCAATATGTGACTTGCAGGGTTATACAACATTCAGTCCATAGCACCTGCACAAGAATTAGCAAGCCCTCCCTTCCTTGATTTTAGCATCATATTCTGACTTCACTCCATGTGGGCCAAACGATCAAGTTCCTACAGCACTGTCTGGGAACAGAAATGAGGAGGCAGATCATTTTGCCTGAGGTCGTCAGAGATCTGGGCGGGGTGTACCTGGTCTGGGCTTGGCAGGCTAGCGAGCAGAGGGCCCTGGTGCTGTGCTCCGTGAAAGCAGCTCAGACCGCAGCCGGCTGAAGGCGTGGAGCTCTGCGGATTATGTAGGGCTCGCAGGCATCTGGGAGCAGGACGCTGGGTGTGTGAGGCCGGTCTGGAGTCAAGGGTGTGCTCTACTGTTTACCTCTGTCTTTGGGAAAATACTTAGGTTCATGAAGGCTTCAAGATTCTCACTACAAAATGAGAATGCTGACACCTATTTCTGAGGCTGCCAGGACCATGACATGAGAGGAAAGGGGGTCCAGTGCAGTGCGGGCTCACAGCCAGCTGTCACCATTGTCCTTGCCGTGCCCTTGCTGTCCCCATGCCCCTGTCCCATTCCTTGCACACCCGACCCCACCCCGCCCAAACTTGCCACCCTCTGCGTGCTCTGCCCTGTGGTCAGGTGGCCAGGGCTCAGCTCACTTTCTTCTTGCTCTGAGGATCATGATTACCAGTGAGCGTGGCTTCTTCTAAAAGAATCATACAACCTGAGCCATTTAAAACCACGCCCAGCAAGGTGTCTGTGTGCCATTTCAGTACAAATGTAGACTTGTGGCCTTCAAGAGACTGTTGGAGCTTGTCACAGAGACCATCAGTCAAAGATTTATGTTTGTTGTGGTTTGGTTTGTACACTCATCATTTTCCAGTTTGGTTACTAGTATCAGGAATCTAGCAGGTTGACCAAACCTAGCATTTAAGTTTTAACAACATGAAAATGTATGAAAATATAATCACTCCAGGGCTAATAGCATCCTTTAGTATGTTTTAACATCAATGGCCTGGAGAATTAGGTGTATAAATAGGTTTTAAAAATCAAGTGCTTTCAGTATAGATCCATCAACATTTAGGACTCTACTTTAAACTGATAGATAGAGGATATTTTAACTCTGGAATATTTTTTAACAGTTACAATGAAAATCCCTAGTACCCAAGCTAACTGTTTTTATTTGTTTCTTTTGCCTATAAGTGAACAATTGAGCCTAAGGAAAGAGAGAGATAAACCTTATATCTTTTTTTCTTAGTCACCAGAATTGCAGCAGCTGACATTGCTCAATAATTGTTTGTGCTCCTGCATGAGTATGTTACATGCCTGAGCGTGTGCATGTGCATACACGGGTGTGTGCATGCATGAGTATGTGTGGGTGCATGCACGTGTGTGCATGCAAGAGGATGTGTGCTTGCATGCGTGTGCGTGCGTGCCTGAGTCTGTGTGTGTGTGTGTGTGTGCATGTACATGGTAATGGGTCTGAGTGTGACATATGCTGATGCTCGCAGATGAGGAAACACTTAAAGACGAGGCAGCGTTGGCTCCATGGAAGGTTTGCTGACTCAAGGGCTGAAAAGAAAGTGGAAATCTTGTCCCCATTGATTATGACAAGGCCCAGCTTCCCCTGATTGCACTCTTGCCTTGGGATGGAGGTCTTGCCGGGTGAGCAGCAGGGTCTGATTTTGAGTCATGAGTTGCTCTCCCCAGTCGCTGAGTTCCTTCTGAGCCTGATGGACAGGAGCCAGAAGTCTGCGGAGATGCTGGCTCACACTGCGCTGATCTGTGAGGAGCCTGTTCGGCACACGAAGTGGGAATATCTTATATCTTCATTGTCACTGGCAGCAGCGGCGGCAGCTTCTGCTTTGCGGCACGCCCAGTCCCTGCAGTGGGATTTCTTTTGTGGAGCCCCAAACCAGACCTCTTTTCAGGGGCTCGTCCCACAGAAGGTCAGTCCCGGGAGCACAGAGAAGAGTTTGAGTACTGTTATTTTAATGATGCAGCACTGGGGGCTCATAGAAGGGCTTTGACCGCGAGAGGCCACACTGCTGTTGGCAGAGCCAGAAACAGCAACAGCACCTCCAGATTTGTGTCTGGAGCTCCTTCTACCATGACATGCTTCCTAATCTTCAGAAGAAACTGGTAAGAAGGGCTCCTGTTTTAGCTTCCTTTGTAGCTCTGGGGGCATCGCACCTGGGACCCGACACGTAATACACCTTCGAAACTAGTTGTTTGAATGCAGGGCCGCGTGACTGACTGGAGTTATCTGCCAGTGGTCTGGAGAACATGTCAGGGGCCGGGGAACTGTGCACGTTGTCCCGGCAGAAGAAGTCATGCGGGTACCGCACTGAGCCCAGTGCTGGCACGCAGTTCCCCAGTAACTCTGGCTACAGTTGTCACCCTTGCTGGGACCAGGCACGTACGATTTTTTTCTATTGCAATGCTCTCTTGCTTCCAGCTCGCTTTGCAGTTGCCATTAGAATAAGATTCTACATGGAGTTGGTAGGAGGATGCCATTGAACACGGGCCCTGCCTTTGTTCCCAAGGGGACCTTCCGTGGAAGGGGCAGCAGGCCTCCCCAGAGAGCCTTCTGGAGCGCGTCCCAGAGTCTGCTACACCGTCACCCCCATGGGCATGACGGCACCCGCTGCCGCCAGCCCAGTGCACTCACTCCAAAGGCCCTGCTATCGGCCTTCACTTCTCCTCATTGCCGCCGTCGTTGTGGGGGAAGGACTGCCAATCCAGAGTATTTGACTGTGTTTCAGTGCATTTTGGTTAGTGAAATCCAACTAGCTCTAAGCTGACTTAGAACATGCTTCCAGTTTTTCAAAGCCCAGATCTGTGTGAGAATAAGAAAAAGAAGAACAAAACTGAATTTGTGACTTACTCTATAGTTAAACAAAATGCGTGCACACAGATAATTGCCATTCTTATGGGCTGTATTCATCCCATTTTACGCGTCAGAAACAGGGCTTCAGATGGGCTGTGATGAGCACAGAGCAGGCCCGAGGATGCCTTTAGTCCGCGTGGCGGGTCTGGGGCTTTGCCTTACTGCTGCAGTGAGCACGGGTCCTGTGTGCTGGCCTGTCGCAGGCCAGGCCTGAGCTGGTGGCCTCAGGTGATCTCCAGCGTCTTCGTCCCCTGGCACCCACCGTGGAAGGCAGCCCCGCACCTGCTGTCAGGCACGGTGTGTCATCCACTCACATCGCAGCAGTGTGGGGGGCGGGGAATGGAAGCTCCAGTACATTCAGCTCAGTCACTTAGTGGATGGAAACGTGGGTTTTCATCCCACCTGGGTCAGTTTACTTGTGTGCAGTTTGCTTCAGTGTCTCGGGGAGTTTTCTGCTCCATACAACACGGGAAGTGTATGATCACTCAGCCAAGTCAGCTCTAAAAGCTCATCTTTCTATTAATTGAAGTAGTCACTGGGCCCTTTTAAGGTTCTTGCAATCTCGGATTCTGTCTTCGATCACCTCCGAGAAGCCGCGCTGTAAGGACGGGCATTTTTAGGGAAACCCAGGGTGCAGAGGCTGGACGCACAGCGGTCACGGCCACAGTCTGGGCGGGCTCGGTGGTGGGACCTTGGGCCCGTACTCTTACCTGTCCACGCCTGCTTCCCAGTGCCTGAATTGGGGTTCACAATCTCAGGGAGTTGTTAAAAGAATTAAACGAATGGATGAATGCAAATGTTTGTAATTCTCGCCCCCAGGTGCCTGTTACACTTTAATGATATGTGTTATCCCTCTTATCTTCTTATCCTGTAGGTGGGAGATTCCTCAGCCCAGGGGCTCAGTTGTGATTGGAATAACATAGTCCTCTCTCCCGCTCTCTTTTTCAGTGATTCCTCTAGTGTGTCCTGATTTTGGCCCAGGGAATGCAAGAAGCTCTCTGTCTGGTGACTTTGGGGAAAGGCTGTGCCCCCTGCCAGCAGGGGGAGGTGGCAAAGGGCAGGCTCTGTGGGCCCGGAGTCCTCCGTCCCTCCCAGATGCTGCTCTGTGAGGGTGTAACATGAGAAGCCACTGCAGCTGTGACCTTAAGAGGAGACATTCCGGGCCCCACAAGGACTGACGAGCAGGAAGGAGGAAGGACCTGGGTTCCAGGTAAGTTTGGTGAGCCCGGAACCAACCCTGGGACCAGCTCTGTCCAGTCTGTTTTCCCATGAAATAACCAAGTGTCTTTGTTGGTCAGTTATTTTGTTATATGCTCCCCAAAGCATTTGCAATACTGTTTCTTGTCTTCTTTTTTTTTAAGATTTTATTTATTTTTATTAGAAAGAGAGCGAGAGCACAAGCAAGGGTGGAGGTAGGGCATAGAGGCAGAAGCAGGCTCCCTGCTGAGCTGGGCCTGACGTGGGACCCGATCCCAGGGCCCTGAGATCCTTACCTGAGCCAAAGGCACAGGCCTCACGGACTAAGCCACCGACGCGCCCCATAATACTGTTCTGCATGCAGTAAACTTGTACTTTAACTGAGTCAGACACAGCAAAGAGGAGAGAGGTACTGGGTGCTCAGTGGTGCTGGTGTAATTGTTCCAGAAGAGCACTGGCACGAGCCCTGCACGTCCTTGCAGCCGGCTTGGAGAAAGAAAGCAAACACCTAATAGCACATGGTGTACAACACCAGGAAGAAGGAAACAGCCAATGAGAGTAGACAGAATTGTTTCACTGAGTAGGCAATAAATCCAAAAAGCCATTTCTCACATCCAGCGTCGCAGAGGTGACACTGAATGGCATAATGGCCTCCTGTCTGACAGTTTTTACCAATTAAGTTTGGTTTTTAAAATGACTACTTATTATGAGCAACTTACGACTTAAAACAAAGCAAGGCCGTAATGTTAAAGTGAAACCATTGTTATTTTTTGTGTGTTTTCCTTCTTTCTCATTTCGGGTTTTTTACGTCCATTTTATTAACTTTCTCCTCATTTGACTGTGTTTTTTAGATAAATTTGCTTTAAATCTTTTCAGGATCAGAGAAAAAAAAGTGATTTAGTGACAGAAAGGCGTCCTAAGTAGAGCTGTGTGGATTCATGTTGGCAAGTGTAGACAAGAGTGTGGTCTAGTATCTGGACCAAAGTGCAGTGATGGAGGCCATGAGCCCAGGGCCCTCTGTGTTGACCGAGGGTGAGAGGCCTGGGCTCTGGCAGCGCCTGCAGGACCGTCGGGGCGGAGGGAGCCTTGGAGGGCACGCCACCAGCCTGGGCTGGTTCTCAGCCTGGACGGCTCACACGTTCTCGGAATCACATTCTGTCCTGAGAGGGGAGCTTTGGCAGGACACTCCAGTTGACTGTTGATGACCCATTGCTCAGGCTGTGACTCCCTGGCACATTTACACTTACGCTTTCTTTTCAAGTCATCACGCCGGCTTCTAGTACAAACCGCTGTTTGCTGCTTCCCTCCCAGATCAGCTGAGAAATGGGCAAGGAGACATGAGTGGATTTCAGGCTTTGTGACCTCTAGTGCTTTTAGGACATTCTGAAAAATCATTTCACTTTTCTCTCAGAACTTCCATCTGAACATTCGCGAAGAGCCTGGGAGACAGGGGGAGTCTCGTGTTTATAGAACAGGCCCCGGATGTGGTGTGCGAAGACAAACTGAGGAAAGGGGCCTTTGGTCACGTGGCCTCTGCCTGGTGGAGCTTGGGTCAGTGCAGGGCGGGAGTCCTGTCAGTGTTCAGGGAAGACAGTGAGAGCAGTGAGAGGCCTCTGCTGGGTTTTGAGTAAGGAAATGCTTCAGAAAACTCAACCAGATGAAAGAGCTGATGACTTGGATATTTGCAGGGCCTGGAGCAGACAGATGGCCAGCAACTCCAAAGGCCGCACACGTTAAAATATTCATTGGCCAGAAAGCCCGAGGTCTTCTGTGACCAGAATCCAGCACCCAGACAGCCCTGGGGCTCAGCCCGCAGGTGGATTGCGTGAAGGGTTGGAGGCATCACACACCCGAGCAACCGCGCCTGTCCGCAGGAGGTCGGCAGGGCCCTGAATCACCTCTGCCTGATGGGAAGGTAGGCAAAACTAGTTCTTGCTGTTATTTATTCAGTTGCGCTGGACGTAGAGTTTCGGGAGAAAGTGTGAATGAGGACAGACTCTTGGAGAGCTGATGAGAGATCCTCTTTGATGGAGTTTGCCCGGGAAGCAGTGTGAAGAGGGGCCCAGTGGGAGATGTGTGAATGCTTTGGTACTTGCCAAAGTTGTTGTTGTGTTTCCAAGGTGGAGGGTTCGTGAGCAAATTGCGGGTATGGTGGAGGCAGAGAGTCTCAGCTGGCAGGGTTGGAACCCGGTTACTAGCCGAGTGACCTTGACTGTGACCCCTCACGTACCCTCGGAGGAAAGTGTTGGTGCACCTAGAGTAACCCGAGGGAGCAGTGCAGGGGTGCTCAGGCCCACTGTTGGCTAAATGCAGTTAGATGGCAAGGAGCCCAGGGCCTAGCGATCCGGTCTTGGCAGTAATGTACACCGATGCTCAGACAGCCGGAGATGCGGCTGCTCAGGTATCTGGGAGGAGCCGGACATGGAACTGTAGCGCCATCCTCATGGGAATCTTGTTTGAGGACACAAGGTTGCCAGACTGACGGGACTGGAGTCATGTTTGCCTCTGCCGTGACCTTCCTTCTGTACCTTTGCCCACCTGCGCAGCTGGGCTGCTCCCCCTCAGTGGGAGGGAGGGAGAGACGGAGGGAGGGAGGGAGGGAGGGAGGGAGGGAGGGAGGGAGGGAGGGAGGGAGCATGGACGGAACTCCAACAGGTTATGATCTGAGAAGACACGGCTCATGGCTTAAGGTGGATGCCCTGGGCCCACCCGTGACAGCGGAGTGTGTGCGCTGAGCGGAGGGCACCCTCCCTGGAAGGTGGAGTGGGCAGACGATGGGGTGGAGCTGACCACACATTTGGGCAGCCCTTGGGTATTGACACAGGAGACTCTGAACAGATTGGGATAAAATCAGGATTTTATATGGCTGCAATAAAGAGGGAGGGATGAAATGTGATAAAACAAGATAGGAAGGGGCAGCGTGGGGTGTGGGGTAGGGGAGGGTATAGAAGTCGGACTCTTGGAAATGCAGTGGGAGAGTTGAAGGCAAAGTGAGGGAAAGCACTTTTGGACTTTCAGAGGCAGTGGATGGAAAATCCTCCTCTATTCAGTTCTGTAAAGATCTGAGATGGGAAGAATGGAGGGACACGATCCCCTCATCTGAGTGTCTGCACTAGGCTTCCCAAGTGAGGGACGGGGGCCCTCTGCACTTGAAGAAGATGCTGTATCCTTTCCTAGACAGTGCTGGAGCGGGAGTAAGTGGGAGAATCAGACCCCTGCAGGGGCTGAAGAAACATGTAAATAAGAATAGCAGCCGAAGTCTAAAGCACCCCGGTATCCACTGAGGAGTTAGTTAAAGTGAAGAGGAATTATTATTTTGATTTTGCAACTTCCTGCTCCTCGCGATTATGTTACATGCTCCGAAAGACATAAGAAACATAAGTTGGATACATTACATATGTAATATGTTTTGTAAATATAAGTCGTTATAAGAAATATAAGTCGGATGCAAAGGGACTTGAAGAAACAGTGGATCTCCTCCTTTCTTTCTTTCTGCCATTCGAGTTACAGGGAAATTAAACCGAATGTAGAGTGAAAGGTCCACACTCATGGCAATTAATGACAGCAGCTGTATTTGGTATTTTGGTGGAATAGCTAAAGGTTTTCCCAGTTTCAGGCTAGGAAAACTGTGTGTCGTGTGATTTTTTTACCTTCAGAGTCTTGGTTGTTGGGCTGAAAGTTCATTTTGCAAGTAAACAGCATTATCTGTGTCGTGTCATTCCTGCTCAGGGCTTACGACCGAGTGAGGTTACAGTTACATGAATTGTTTTCGAAAGAGAACAGAAAAGATCTGTTTGCAATTACTTTATTCAGTTAAGGGGAATTTTCCTTAGCAACTAAATACAAAACATCCCAATTTTATGTAATCTACAGATTTTAACTGCAGTCCACAAAAACTGCAATCAATTTTTAAAATCCTGATCACCGAGTAGATACGCAGAACACAGGCTGGGAACACAGGACATATGGTTTGGCCATGTTGATGTCTGAACTCTTTGTAATTTTGCATTTGAAACCCTATCAGGTATTTTTGAGGCAGAAATTGAGTATAATTAACTTGCTATGGCTCTTCGTAGTTGCAATTAGAGTGGAATCAGATAAGCATGTCTGTTGGATGACAAAAAAAGGGAGCATTTACATATTAGAGTCTCTTGGTTTAAGCCCCAGGAAGGCAATTGTAGAGAAATGCACCGATCACCCAAGAGGCTTCTTTGGAAATAGTGGCCCCTTTTGGAGGATAAGAACACCAGAAATTATAGCTGAAGCTGTGTTAGACATCATCAAAGTGATTTTTTTTTAAAGACTGTTTTCTAAGAGCAGTTTTAGGTTTACAACAAAATTGAGAGAAAGATGGAGATTTCCCGTAGGAAAGGAGATTTTCCTGTCCCCGACACCTGGTGATCTCTCCAGTACCAGCGTCACCGACCAGAGTGGGATATTTATGACAGCTGCTGATCCTGCATTGGCACGTCATAAGCACCCAGAGTCCATAGTTGACATTAGGGTTCACTCTTGGTGTCCGTGCTGTGGGTTTGGACAAATGGATAATGATATATATCCGCCATTGTGTTGCCACAGAGGGTACTTTCACTGCCCTAAGACTCCTCTGTGCTCTGCCTTCTCCTTTCCACTACCTAATCCCAGGTCACCACTGATCATTACCTCTCTCTATAGTTTGGCCTTTTCTAGGGTGTCATGTTGCTGGAATCATCCAGGAGGAAGCCTTTTCAGACTGGCTTCTTGCACTTAGGGTCATGCATTTAGGGTTCCTCCACTTCTTTTCATGGCTTGTCACTCATTGCGTTTCAGTGCTGAATAATAATCCATTGTCTGGGTGGACTCAAGGTGACTTTTTCATTTAATATGGGGAAATGTGCCCTTTCATCTAAATGATGAGCTGATCTCTTCAGGTACACAGGAAGTTCACGGCAGGGCCAGGCTGGGCCCAAGACCTTACTCTCTCTAGCTCTTCTTTTCTCCGCAATCAAGAGAAAGCCTCTCACCATTTTTTCTACAACACAGGCTTGCACTCCTACAAGTTTTGCCCTTTCTTTCCTTCCCAAGAGCTTCACGAGAAGCAAAGAGGCAGAAATGACAAATTTATGTTTCCCCCCCCAGAAAAGCCTGGGTGGCCCATCTGGGGGGGGCACAGGCAGGCCCCTTCTCCCTGGCTTCTCAGATGGCATGCATGCCTGGAGCTTTCCGGAGCCTCAGAGGAAGTCTGTGCCTTACTGAGGAGGAGCTGGCTGGTGCAGTCTCACACCCAGGGACGTCCTCGCTCTGAGGCCCCTGGCCCAGGGCAGACCCTGCGGTGAGTCAGCTAGCGGTCCTCCTGAATGTGACCCCAATTTCAGAGGCAGAGGCTTGAGACCCCGGGAGGAAAACCATCTCAGCTCTGCCTGGGTCCTGGGCACCCTGCTGGGCCTGATTACTACATCGCCTGCGGAGGAGGCCCCCAGTCTGAGGCCCTGCTGAGACGTGAGCCGGGCTTGCTGGGCAGCATGCGCTCTGCAGAAACGTGGGCCGCGTGCCCTGAGCCCCTCCGCAGTTTCCAGTCCTTCTT
>CM053610.1:113045110-113077674 GCA_028646535.1 Procyon lotor
GGACGGGCTTCCGTGGCGCCGTGCTCCCCGCATCTCACCTCTTCCCCGAAACTCTCCCTGGTCCCGGTGCGCGCGGTTTTGCCTGGAACGTGGGCCTCAGGGATGTCGTCCTGTGGCAGGGCTCCCCCTCTGGCTCCCAGCCCAGGGCCTGTTACCCGCATTTTGGTCTGTTGCAACCTTGCGGCAGTTCATACTAACGGTGTCGTCACGGCTGCCTGCACCATGTGGGCAAGGAAACCAAGGCCTCAAGGATGAATCGCCCAGATCATAAGGCCTGTTGTTGGGAGGAGGTGAAGCCGTGAGCCCTCCCCGCCCCCTACAGTGGGCTCCTTCAGAGCTGGAATCAGGGTCCAGTATTTCTCCCCCAGAGCACACAGTACCTGGCACAGGGCACGTGTTTGGTTAACCCCCAATGACTGGGTGGGTGCATTTCTAATGAGAAAGGATCTATGTTATTCACAGGCTTTGTTAGACATTATTTGTTAGAAATGATTCCTTAATTATGTGAGTGTTTCCCTGCTCCTCTAGGAAGGAAACAGGCCTTTGTAGACTTGTGACCTCTGCGTTGGCCCTATTGTTTGCAGATGAACGGGGGTTGGGATGTGAGAGGGGCCCTGTTCCCCCCCGCTCCGGGAGAAGTCACTAGGTAATGATTTTCCGAGTCCTGTGCCAAAAAAATAGACAACAACAAACTATGGGACTTGAAGTCCCATAGGAGCAGAAGTTCCAGAGGGGGAAAAATACTCTTCAAATTCTCTGACGTAGGCAAGTTGGCTACATGTTTTGAATTCATGTAGAGGTCCGAAATACCGAAGCTCTCTGCCTTCCACCCTCCAGCCCCCCAGGCTCCCTCAGCAACCTGTTCATTCCAAATGCGCAGCCAGCACGTGCCAAGGGCAGACGTGAGCCCTGGGTCCACGCTGACCTGGCGGGCCCTCCTTTGGCGGCGGCGCTGAGGTTATGCAGCTGGGCTCTGCCAGTGCAGTGGGCACTGTGGTGAGAGGAGCCCGGAGCTGGTATTTAGATAAGTTGGGCCATGTTCTCGGCACTTCCTGTGCCATATGCACCCGTGAGAGGGGGGTAATGAATGCATGTGCAGAGCAGAACTAGGATGGCCACCAATGTATTATTTCTAAACCAGCAAAACCACAAACACACAAAAGGCAAACATTTCTATGGTAAATGTATGCCCCCCCCAGCTAAACTATAATAATAATAGCCGTTATTCTCCGTATCACAGGGATTCCTCATTTGTTTTGCATTACTAGAAACAAGGAGTCCTTGTGAAGTACTTTTTCACATAAGTGCAAGTTTCCATTCCAAATATCGTGAAGATCTTTTTAAGTAACGTATCGCCATCTCTGTCTTGCTCTCAGAAGGGATAAAGCTAATGGGGCTTACTGACTGTACTGAGGTGAGCACTGTCCCCCTGAATTGGTGTCCACCCAGAACCCGCAGTGTGGTTCTTTCAGTCCACTTGGGCTGCTGGCACAAAATACCATAGACTAGGTGGATTCAAGTAGAAATGTATTTTCTTATGGTTCTGGAGGCTGAAGTCCAAGGTCAAGGAGCCAACATGGTCAGGCCCTATGGGGGCCCTTTGGGGGCTCTGTTTCTGGCTTGCAGACAGCCTCTTCCTCACTGGGTCCTCACATGGTGGAAAGAGAGAGCGAGTTCTGGTATCTCATCCTCTTCTTGCAAGGACTTGAGTCCTATCGGATTAGGACCCTATTCTTAAGACCGAATTTAACTTTAATTACTTCCTAAAGGCCTGATCTCCAAATATAGTCAGTCATGCAGGTGGTTTTGGCTTCAAAATTTGAATTTTGGGAGGACATATTTTAGTTCATAGCAGTGATCTTATTTGAAATTGGTGTCTTTCCACCAATTTTAACTTTTAACTTTTAACTAATTATATCTAGTTAAAATGAGGTCATCCTGGATCAGAGTGGGCTTTATCTAGTGACTGGTGTCCTTGTAAGAAGTGAGAACAGAAAGAAGAGAAGAAGAGAGTGCCACATGAAGATGGACTCAGAGAGAGAGGATGTCCCTACAAGCCAAGGGGCACCAGGATTCTGGCAGCCATCAGATGGTGGAAGAGGCATGACACACACTCTCCTCTGAGTTCCCAAGAAGAAACCAACTCTGCCCACACACTGATTTCAGACTTCTGGCCACTAGGACTGTGAAAGGATAGATTTCTGTTGTTTGAAGCCCTCCATTTTGTGGTAATTTATTATGGCGGCCCTGGGGAACTAGCACAGTGATTACATCATCACGGTGGTGCCCTACTGCTCACCATGGCGGCCTGGTATAGGGTGTTTGCTGGGCACTTTCTATGCTGTCACATAGTAGACACTGACAAGTAGGTGTTGCTGAGTGAAGACAGAGGGTCTTACTGTCAGTTTCCATTATCCACACTACTCTAAGCATAGAAGACCGCTCATTAAGCCTAGAGTGGTTGGTAGGAGTAAGTGGGGTAGGACACAGAGCAGTTCTTGCACACAGTAAGGGTTAGCTTTTATTTCATAGAGTCAAGGTTGCTGGCATTCTTCTTTCTCCCGCACTCCCTCCCTTCTTTCCCAATGAGATACTATTTATTTTTTTGAGCCCTTTAGGAGTTTATAATGCATTTTTGCATTGTCACATTAGATCTCCATAATGTCCCTGGACAGGAAGACAGGTAGGGGTATTGTCACCCCCATTTTAGAGATGAGAAGACTGCGCTTCAAGAACGTCATTCTCTGTTGAAGGTCTCTTGGCTCATTGCGGCATTGCTGAGACACCCCTATACACCATGCTCATTTCTTTAAGCTACCTTTGTAGGAGTATTCAGTGAGGAATCAGGGGAGACGAGCTCCGATTGTAGAGTCATCTGGGGAGGCTGGAGCTCTGACTTCATGCTGGATGGCACACCCCATTGTTATTAATGTGTCATTGTATTCAAAACTCATGCGTGCCTCTAAGAAACGGTGGGTGAGTCTACATCCCGTGCTAACTGCCGGTTTAGGCGCTGGAACTCTAACTGTGAGAAGGACAGAGAGCCTGCCTGCTCTCGTCATGGCGCTTCTGGATCATGAGGGAGACAATCAGTTACTAACACGTAAGATGAAGGAACACTGTGCCGGTGGATGCTCCCCGCACAGACTTCGAACCAGGTCTGAGGAGGGTAGAGGGAAGGCCTCCCAAAGAAGCCCCCAGGCCAGAGCCTGGAAGATGAATAGTAGGTGCCTAGGCAACGGAAGAATGCCAGTGTGGCCGAAGGAAGAGGCCAGAGGTGCGTTCTGCCCAAAGAGAAGGAAGCAGGGAGAGAAGGAAGCAAGACCATGTGGCTAATTGTTAGACTTTGAACCTGGGCTGGGAGTGTAGTGAGAGGTGAAGCCTGTTGGGAGCTAGGGACCAAAGTCAGAAAGAGCCTTTCATGGATTCTCAGGTGCCCTGGCGCAAGGGGAGGCCCTCGGAGGGTGTCCTGCAGGGGCATCACGGTCAGATGCATCTGAGAAGCCTCATTCTCACCACGATGGCATCTGGGTTGTGCTGGAATGGAGGCAGAGCCCAGTCCGTTGGCTGCATGGGGATTCCAGCGGCCTGGCCTGGGTAGGACCTGTGCAGGAAGCAGGCTGCGCAGGGCTGCCCTTTGGGTAAAGGCTGGGAGGAGGGATGAGGGAGCGTCAAGGACGACTTCTTTTTCTGGCGGAGGAAGCAACACAGAGACACATTTTTCAATAAATTATGTTTTAGTAACCACAGGAGCAAAGTGAAGAGGAATTAGTGGCGAAGTGAGAATTCGATTCTGCTGGGTTTTCGCGAAGCCGTGAGTTTATATTTGAATCCTGTTTCCCCTGTTCATTTCTTCACTTGTCTTGTCCATGCAGCCGCATTTCTGATGGTTCCGTGAGGACGTTTCTGTGGGGGATTTTATTTGGAATTACCGTTAAAGTAGTTCCCTTACATGTAGTAATTGTTTATATATTTCTATTAAGTGAATTTTCACAGGTGCGTGTGGCATGCCGGGGGCTGATTTGAATACCATCTGAACTGAGAAACATATTGAAGACAGGCAAGCTCGTGGGCAAGAGTTTCCTGGGAAAAGGAGAGTCTTCCTGGGGAGGGCTGTGAATGTCTTCTGAGACTTCCTGAAAATACTCACTAGAAAACACAGTAGGGGGAAAAAAAGTGACAACAAGGAAGACTTGAGCAGCTGTGGGGAAGAGGGGCAGTGTGCTCAAGTCACGTGAAAAGGACCCGGGGCTTGCGGGGGGGGGGGAGGCTTCGGTTTGAGCTTCTTCCTGCCATCATGGTCTGATCTTGTCCAAGCCATGAAATAGAGATAATGACATTAGTATTACAGTTTTTAGGTTGCGTTTAACCTGGTGCCCAACACATTCAGTGCCGCAAAATAGTAACTCCTGATATGATGACTTCCCTGCGTATCTAGATGCCAGTGCCTGCTCCCCTTTGAGCCAGCGGGACCCCTCGTGTAATGACTTACTGAGTGCCTCCTAGCATCCACAAAGCAAACAAACAAAGCAAAGCTCTTCCTTAGGGGTGGAAACTTCCCCTACTTAACCCAAGCCAAAAAAATAGATTTATTTTGGAAAGTTTCTTTACAGATTCATCAGGCTATTGTTTCTGGGATTAGAGTTTGATTTGGTTTGAATTATGGCAGTACAAAATAAATACTGTAAATAAATAACAGAGATACCCTTTGATTTTAGAGCTGAGGAATCTAAGCACACTCTGCGCTGGATTTATAAGCACATAGCCAGTTTCCAGATACGGTTACTGAAAACCTGGGCTCTTGTAATTGCCCCCCGTGTGAAGCCCGGGCCGGGCAGGAAGAGAAGTGCAGTCAAACCTGGCTGATCCATGGTCAGAGCGGGAGCTACTGCAGGCCTTCAAGTCCAAGTGTCACAGCGCCTGTTCAGGAATCCTGAAAATCCTCCATCGACCCCACTGGTCGATGAAGCTGGAAGGGGCCTTAGCAACTGTCAGATACGGACCCCTCGATGACATGGTTAAGCTTCCACCGTGATTTATTGGCGCAGCCCTGAGTGCTGACTTTTGCTTATTTAGTAGCACTCTGCAGTTTGCAGAGGGTGCTCGCTTGCAAGCTCTCCCTCGACCTTCAGGGAGGTGGAATTATGCTCGCAGGATCATAGGCTCTCACGGCAGAAGACACGTGAAAAGTACCCTCATGCACATTCCCTTAGTTCATCTGTTTGAAATGGTTCCCATTTTATAGACAAGAGAAGAAAGGCACACGATGTGGAAGTGATTCACCTACCTCACCTGCTGGGCTGTGACCCCGGGAGATTTGCACACATCTCTCTAATTGCAAACTAGTCATTATTTTACTATAATGTTATAGTGAATTGCAAAGAGAGTAAGTTGCTGTTTGTTTATTTATTTCCATTTTCCTTCCTACTTGGAAAAAAAAGAACAAAGGAGAAGAAAGAGGATAACAAAGCATAGAAGTAGGGATGTACGTGGAAAATCTATGATAATACATTGAGGGAGAAAATCGCCACATGGCCAAGAGGAGAGGGCAAATCTAACATCCCAGTGGTGGGTTTTTCTCCTGTTTCTGAAAAACCATTTGCTTTCATTTCTGAACTGTATACCCACTTCCTAGTAGGAATCACTGACTACTTTGAGGATTTGCAGCCCTCTCTCTTGGAATGGACCCGTTTACCCCCTTGGGAATAGTAAGGTTAGGGACCAGGGGTGCTACTGGGGGGCCCAAGGTGGGATGAAGACCAGCATCCGGCATCCTTTGATTTCTCCCACCAGTGTACGTGGTGGGGACAGTGGGTGACACGAAGTGACTCCCTGACCCCGGGAGTAAGGGACTTGAGACAGTCGCTCAGTCCAAAGCTCCTCGGGCTACCTGGCAGCAGGCCCAGCCTACCAACACGGTGCACGGCGTTGTGCACAGCTGATGGGTCCCTTGCACGAGACTGAGGCTGAAGGTAGGAGGTCCCAGCTGTGTTTCAGGAGAGCCCAAGGGCAAGGCTCTGAGTAGCCAAGAATCCGGCTGATGGGTGTGTGGACAAGATCCAGACCAAGGTAGCCAGGGAGGGTGGACTTCCTTTGCCCGGAGGCTCTGTACTCACCAGACTCTTGTGGGAAGCTGGTTCTTGAAAGTGATGCGCACAAATGAAAGCACACTGAGCTGCAGTGTGGAAGGAAACATCTTGTTTACAAATGTCAGGCCGTAATTAGCATATTTTAAGGAGAGGGACCACAACTGCTGGCTTTTGTTAGTTGAAAACCTCAGCGCTTTCTTGTGGTTCTGCTTGAAGAGGCCGGTAGACACGGAGGCTGGAACCCGGTTCATAAATAGTTGATTTCATATTTTAAAATCTTGCACTAAAACTGTCACCCCCTCTCATGGATCACAGATGGTGAAGAACTAATTTGTTACTGTTTGATAACTGCTTTTATGTATCAAAGCTCTTATTTACTGCTCTGTGGGGGAAATGACAGACTAAGAGTGATTGTGTGTTTCTCTCCCGTTTCTCTTCAACCACAAAGCTTCTTGTTTTCTCCTTAGCATGTTTCTTATTTGAAATACAAAATTGTGAATCTTTTGCATATGCTGGCTTGATTGAACCCACTTTTGGGGGGGATTTGAAGACGCCTCTCGGAGCACAGACCCTTTCTTAATCATTTTTAGGTTCCCAATGCTGTGTAATAACGTGCAGACCGGTCTCCGCTCGCCTCTCAAGTCACAAAATGTTTCTAATTAGAGATGCAAATTGGGGCTTTGCTTTTGAAAACTGTCAGGGACATGTCTGAAAGTGGGAGAACAGTTATGAGGTGGGTCCGGATCAGAGGCCCCTGGTACCCTGGCAAGCCCTCTTTTTCTAACTACTTGTTCTTATCCGTTTGTTCATTCAGTCATTTCATATTTAATTCACTCTTTCATTCAGTCCGCCAGTTAAATCAGTTCCTTTGTGGTCAGACCTTCTGGCCAGGGCGGGGGCTGGTGTTGGTATGAGCTCCTCACCGCCCTGTACCCCTGCCTGACCTTGGAGTGCCCCAAGCGTAACACAGAAGGTCTAGAAGAAAATCGATTAGCTCAGGTTGGCCAACTATAGTGCATGAGCAAAGAATGCTTCGTATATTTTTAAAATGTTGGCAGAAAAAAAAAAAAGATTTTCTTGTTATGAAAATTGTATGAAATTCAGTTTTCAGTTTTGTTAGAAGTCTGTGACGTCCACTTGCTGACGTTTCAATTTGGGCCGCTTTCTCACCACAGTGGCAGAGTTGAGTTGTGATAGCATCTGTGACCCACAAAGCCTGAAATGTTTATTACCTGGCTTTTTACAGAAAAAGTTTACCAGCGCCTGAGCCAACTCATTCCCTGATTTCTTTGACCCCATAAGAAAGAGCTCAAATCACACCCATGGTTGCGATTGAGACACGTGTAAGCCATTCTGATAAAATGTGTGTGTGTGTGCGTGTGTGTGCATGTGTATACATGTGTGTGTGTGCACATGGGTTGGGGAGAGGGAGTGTGGGATGCCAGAGGTAGTGTTGGTATGATAGGTTTTAATCAATAGTAGAGCCTTTGTAAAGGGAAAAAAAAATGAAAGAGGAAAGAAAAAGCAGAGATTTTTGAGTCTGAGGTAATCCCTGAACTCAAAATAACCCATCCTCCCCACCCTGTGTCTCCCAAATACAGAACGAAGGGCAGGCAGTGGAACTGAAACCAGTGTATTCTGGGATTTGCAGCTCTTCTCCTCTGAGACCCTGAGTCTGGACCTCTGTGCGTTAAAGGAAGGTCTTTCCTGATGGTGGGTGGAGAGCGGAGCCCCGGGCCCCCGGGTGCAGGGGGCATGGAGGAGGGGACCTGTGAGCAGTGTAAGGGGTTGGTTTGGGACAGGCGGCCGCAGCGTGGGGGAGAGTGGCAGCCAGGGCCTGTCAATCAGAACACTTAGGGACCACATCTTGGAGTTGCGTTACCTCCACCAGGGAGAGCAGATTGATTGAACTCAGGGCAGGGTCACACTTTACATTTGTTCGTAGGACAGGTACTGTTCCCAAGGTTGCAGGTGTCAGGAATAATAGGAGGTGCCTGTTCCAGGGAGTCATCTGTGGCATACTCTTTACTCTAAATGCAAAAAAAAAAAAAAAAGAAAGAAAAGAAAAGAAATCCAATAAATAAGCACAGAGAAAGGGCCCTGTGTGCAATTTAGCCTCATCCTTTGTTGCTCTTCTTCCACTCACCGAGCACCAGTCATTCTGCCCAAGGCCTCTTGCCTCAGGGCCTTTGCACATTCTGCTCTGTTTTCATATAGATATTCTTTTTCCATACCAGTTTCATCTATTCTTTTTCTTCTGATTTTACATCAAATGTAACTTCATCTGAGAAGACTTCACAACTTTTCAGACTACAGTCTTTGTCTTTTGTGTTTTCATTAATTTCATTTTTTCTTCTTTTCTCTGCTAACAGCACTTTTGTGGTTTGCAATTATATTTGTATTAGTGCTATTATGTATTTAGTATCCTCGTACTAGCTCTAAGATCCCTGAAAGCAAAAACAATGACTGTTCTTTCTGTCATTGGATCCCAAGTGCCCAGGAGAAGGCTCATACGCAGTAGTGAATTCCAATTTCTGAATGAATGAAACCAGCCTACCCTCTGAGCCTTTCTCCGTTTCAGGCACTGTGCTAAATGCTGTCCACATCGTACTGCACGTAGCACTCCACGGTAAGGAATTAATCTCATTTTATAGTTGGAGAAGACAAGGATGCTTTTGAGGATTTGGCAGAGTTCTGACAGATAGACCCTATTTCTATCTGACTCCAAATCTCTCACGACTATTTCACAGATAAGGGAATTATGTGTAACGCATCATGATTCAAATCAATTCCCACGAGGAAAGAAAAGTGCCATGGAAAATATTTTATTCTACACACAAAAAGGTTTCCTCAGCATGTTTTATCAACATAATCATCGTCACATTATCATCATTAAGACATGAAAGAGAGGCAGACAATTGAGCGGCTCTCCTTCCCTTCTCCTGCCACGCAGGGAGCAGACGGGACAGGGAATTGTAAGCTGTGTTTTGCTCTACTTTTAATCATGTTTCCTTTCTCGAACAATCACAAGGTGCTCGAGTGTTAGGAGGAGTTAGGTCAGCGCCAGCGGCCCTGCAGATGTGTTCCACCCAGAAGTGAGAGGGGACATCTCAGGCCTCCAGCCCCTGGTTGACCGAGAGGCACAGAATAAATATCCTCCTATAGCGTTTGTTTCCAGGACCCTTCCCATCTCCCTTCTTTTAGGAAAATCTCTGATTTTTTTCTTTATTTGAGAATGAATTGCTCACTTTCAGCTTCATTGTGCTGTACATCGAGGTTTGAGATTTTAAGTAATTTTCATATAAGTAATTTAAGCTCTTTCTCCCCTACCCCGACACACACATGTTTATTATGTTGCCCAGGGTTGGATTTTGGAGCACTGAAGATATGAAATCAAGAGAGTGGATTTTCCATGCCGTTCTTTGGAAAACGCTCATGCCTCATAAATATTGGGTTGTGGGCTTCACCCACAGTCCATGCATGCCTGGGGATCACTCACCTCTTAGCTTGCATTTCCACATTACTCTGTCCACGGTGAAATTTTGGGGGTGAAGTAGCCACATGAAGCTGTTTTCAAAAAAAGCATGTGAAGAAGATCGAAACTTCAGAGTGTTGTTAACTTTCCTTAGAAGAGAAAGTTATGGTGTTGATGATACCAGTGACCATAATGAATACAACAGGCCTTTAGGGTGCATCTTATGTTTGGCAAAGACCCCTCACAGTTACTTTTGTCATGAAACTATCATACTGTTCTTTTTAGTAAAATTACCTCACTATGCAAATGAAGAAATGGAATTACAGAGGGCTTGTGGGAAATTGCGCACATGATACAAGAAATGAATGATGGAGCCAAGGAAACTTACTGTCTTCTAATTTCTCTGCTACCTGAACTATCTCTATATATGTCTCTAATTCCTAAAAAACACAGTAATACAGGAGAAAATCTACAGAAGAAAAGTCTTAGTGAGAGATTAAAAGCTTGACTTAAACTCACATTGATGTAAACATAAGATGACCACGTACTGGCCTGGGAGAGTCCCAGTGTCCACAGGTGTCCCTGAGTAATCGTCCATTCCTTCCACCTCAGCACTCCCAGTGTCCCAGTGTCCCAGCGTGGATAATAGGTCATTGAGCTCGTGGACAGGAAATCACATGACTCTCCCCCACCCTGCCCAGATAGAAAGGACTGAGCAGGCTTGGTTGGGGAGGGGGAGGAAAGGAAAGGGGAGGTGATCAGGCACACCTCAATAGGAGGGAGGGGGGCTGGTCACCTTCTCCTCAGTCTTTCGTAGGCCTGGTTCTGAACTTGTGTACGAACAAGACACATTCTTGATGAAGTCTCAAAAGTTCATTTTTGCTTTTGTTTTCCTTGCCTTTGGAGACCTGTCTTGAAAGAAGTTGCTGTGGCTGATATCGAAGGGGTTACTGCTTATGTCCTCCTTTAGGATTTTGATGGATTCCTGTCTCACATTGAGGTCTTTCGTCCATTTTGAGTTTATCTTTGTGTATGGTGTAAGGGAATGGTCCAGTTTCATTCTTCTATAGGTGGGTGTCTAATTTTCTCAGCACCACTTATGAAAAGCTTCTGCACAGCAAAGGAAACAGTCAACAAAACTAAGAAGCAACCCATGGAATGGGATATTAGCAAATGACACTACAGATAAAGGGCTGATATCCAAGATCTGTAAAGAACTTCTCAAACTCAATACTCAAAAAACAATTAACCCAGTCAAAAAATGTACAGAAGACGTGAACAGACACTTCTCTAAAGAAGACATACAAATGGTTAACAGACACATGAAAAAAATGCTCAACATCACTAGCTATCAGGGAAATACAAATCAGAATCACAATGAGATACTACCTTACACCAGTTAGAATGGCAAAAATTAACAAAACAGTAAACAGCCAATGCTGGCGAAGTTGTCGAGAAAGGGGAACCTCTTAAACTATTGGTGGGAATGCAAGCTGGTACAGCCACTCTGGAAAACAGTGCAGAGTTTCCTCAAGATGTTAAAGATAGAGCTACCCTACGACCCAGCAATTATACTACTAGGTATTTACCCCAAAGATACAGATGTAGTGAAAAGAAAGGGCACATGCACCCCAATGTTCATAGCAGCAATGTCCACGATAGTCAAACTGTGGAAGAAGCTGAGATGCCCTTCAATGGACGAATGGATAAAGAAGATGTGGCCCATTTATACAATGGAATATTACTCAGCCATCAGAAAGGAGGAATACCCACCATTTGCATCCACATGGACGGGACCAGAGGGGATGGTGCTAAGTGATAAAGTCAAGCAGAGAAAGTTATCATGTGGTTTCACTCATGTGTGGAATGTAAGGAATAGCATGGAAGACCATAGGGGAAGGGAGGGAAAACAGAATGGGAAGAAATCAGAGAGGGAGACAAACCGTGAGAGGCTCTGGATTCTGGGAAACAAACTGAGGTTATAGAGGCAAGGGGGTTGGGGGAATGGGATTGCCAGGGGGTGGGTATTAAGGAGGGCACATGATGTGATGAGCACTGGGTGTCACATGCAACTAATGAATCATTGACCACTACATCAAAAAAAAAAAATAAAAAGAACAAGACACATTTCACAGCGATCACTGAAATCATGGGGATGTCTCCCTCCCCCCACTTCCTTCCTTCCCTCCTGAATAGTATCATTACTCTTTCTCAGTCTCCTGGAGGTGTAACTGACCCCTAGAGCTGTAAGATACTTAAAAGTGCATGAGGTCCAGGCCCGCTGTGAAATGGCCCTCCTACCAGTTAGTGGAAACATCCATCACCTCACATGCTTATCTTTTTGGTTTTTTTGAGAGAATATTTAAGACCCACTCTCTCAGCAAATTCCTTATTATTAGCTATAAGCATCTTGTTACATTACATACCAGATCCTTAGATCCTATTCCTCTTATAGCTGAAACTTCGAACCCTTTTATGAACCTCTCCCTGCCCCTACTCCCCCCCCACACACACCCTGAAGACCACTTTTCTACTCTGCTTCTCTGAGGTTTTGTTTGTTTGTTTTTCTTTTTTAGATTCCACATGTAAGTTAAACCATGCAGACTTTGTCTTTCTGTGGCTTATTTCATTTAGTTTAATACCTTCAAGTTCTATCCATGTTGTTGCTGGCCTTTCCTTCTTTCTCATGGCTGAGTAATATTCCATGGTCTCTGCAGTAGGGGAGATCTTTCCTTTTTTTTCCCCCCAACATTTATTTATTTATTTGTTTGTTTGTTTATAAATTATTTATTTGAGAGAGAGAGCATGAGAGAGAGCAAGTGAGCACAAGCAGGGGGCGGGGATAGAGGGAGAAATAGGCTTCCCGCTGAGCAGGGAGCGGGATTCAGGACTTGATCCTAGGACCCTCGGATCATGACCTGAGCCAAAGGCAGATGCTTAACTCTGAGCCACCCAGGCACCCCCTTTTTTAACTTCTAATTCCTGTATAGTTAGCATGCAGTTTTATATTATTTTCAAGTGTACAATACAGTGATTCAACACTTCTATACGTTGCTCAGTGCTCATCATGGTAAGTGTGCTCGCAATCCCCTTCATCCATGCACCCCCACACCTCTCCTTTGGCAACTACCAGTTTGTTCTCTGTATTTAAAAGTCTGGTTTTCTGCCTGTTTCTTTTTTTTCTTTGTTTTATTTCTTAAATTCCACATATGAATGAAATTATATGCTATTTGTCTTTCTCTGACTAACTTATTTCACAAAGCATAAAATCTTCCAGACCCATCCATGTTGTTGCAAATGGCAAGGTTTCATTCTTTTTTATGCCTGAATAATATTCTGAATATGAATAATATGCAGAACAATATTCTATTGTATATATGTATGATATATATATATACATATATCATATATATATAGATATATATATATCATAGCTAACGCTGCTGTTTCCCAAATTAGACTATTGTAAATAATGGTACAGTAAACATAGGGGTGCATGTATCTTTTCAAATTAGTGTTTTTATATTCTTTGGGTAAATACCTATTCATGGAGTTACTGGATCATATGGCAATTCCATTTTCAAGTTTTTGTGAAAACTCCATACTGTTTTCCACAGTGGCTGTACCAGTTTGCATTCGCACCAACAGTGCACGAGGTTTCTTTTTTCT
The DNA here is from genome assembly GCA_028646535.1 of Procyon lotor. NCBI lineage: Eukaryota > Metazoa > Chordata > Mammalia > Carnivora > Procyonidae > Procyon > Procyon lotor. The sequence continues at coordinate 113,058,344 of CM053610.1, forward strand.
GCACGTCCTTGCCAACACTAGTTGTTTCTTATATTTTGGATTTTAGCCATTCCGACACATGTGAGGTGGTTTTTCATTATGGGTTTGAGTTGCCTGATGATTAGGGATGTCGATCATGTGTTCGTTGGCCATGGGTATGTCTTCTTTGGAGAATTGTCTTTTCATGTCTTCTGCCTATTTTTTAGTTGGATTATTTGGATTTTTTGTTTTTGCTTTTGTTTTGGTTGAGTTGTAAAAGTTCTTTATGTATTTTGGATACTAACCCTTTATTGGCTGTGTCATTGGCAAGTGTCTTCTCACATTCTATTGGTTGTCGTTTAGTTTTGTTAGTTTTATCCTTTGCGGTACATAAGGTCTTTATTTTGATGTAGTCCTAGTAGTTTATTTTTGCTTTTGTATCCCTGGCCTTAGGAGACATCTCTAGAAAAATGTTGCCTTGGCCGATGTCAGAAATTACTGCCTGTGCTCTCAGGATTTTTATGGTTTTAGGTCTCATATTTAGGCCTTTAATCCATTTTGAGTTTATTTTTGTGCATGGTAAGAAAGTGGTCCAGTTTCTTTCTTTTGCATGTGACTGTCCAGTTTTCCCAGAACCATTTGTTGAAGAGCAGGAGAGGCCTTTCTTCATAGGACTTGAGGTTTGCACAGCATCCGTGACCTCTCACCTTGATCCTCCTCTCTTTCCCCACGGCTGTGCCCCCCACCTAGCTATGCAGTGTCCTCTTGGGCTTCCACACTTGTCCACCTGCAGCTATGGCCGATCACACGTGTGGGGAAACACGTTCTTCCTGTCTGAGCTGTGGTCTCCTCCCTTATTCATGCTCATGCCGTCCCCAAAGTCCTGGAGACACTCTTCATGCAGCATCGCTTCTTGACGAGGAACCCCAGTGAGCACCCAGTGAAGTGTCCACCTCTGGCTGCCTCCAGGCAAGGCTGGACTCCTCTCCCTGTCCTGAGAAGCACCCTGCATGCAGCTCTTCCCCTTCTGGAATCCCCTGCCCCCTTTTCCTGCCTTCCTGAGACTCAGCGCCCTGATCTCAAGGACTCTATCAAGCTCTGCTCCACATCTTTGTAGCTTTGCACATGTAGCTCACACATACGTGTGTGTGTGTGTGTGTGTGTGTGTGTGTGTGTGTAGGGGATGGGGCAGGCAGTGGAAACCTCAGATAAAGGACCCTTTCTAAAGTCATGCTCTTAGCCTCATATGTTTCTGTTTTGGGGATAAAAGTGACAACATGTTTAACATAACATGGCAAGAAAAAGACTCATTTTGTACATTCTTCCTTACACATTCCTCTTAGGAGGTTATTAATGAGGATACTTCTCGCCTAGGAAGGATAAACAGTGCCTTCCTAAAGTACCCTTGGTCCGTGCAACTGCAGTGCATGAGTGTCTCAAATACGTGGAAGTATAGAAAGAGATTTCTGTATGTTCCTTGAAGATGTTTATATTCTAACATGGGAAACAGATGTGAGTATAAAAGAGAAGGGATGCATTTCCACAAGGCTGAAAGTATGTGAGAAGTGTTTAAAATGGTCACAAAACTGCTCTTATAATCCTTGATCGAGGACTCTGGGCCCATACTTTTCGTCGGCACACTCTGTATTTTACTCTGGCACCATATCGATTTGAGTTTCCAAACCTCCGTGCCCTGACCGACGCCCTGCCTCTGAGCGGGACATCATCCGGTTCCTGGGTTTGCCGGCGCCGTGCTCACTGGCAGGGATTTTACGACTCTGAAGGCATCGGTTTTCATTTAAGTGGAGGACTTAGAGTATGCTAGCCAAGGCATTATTTGCCAGAATTTTAACATTTTATACAAATAAGATCTGAATTTCTGCTTAGGAACAGGAAAAGGGTCATTTCAAGAGTTTAAATATTATTAACTTGCATTGAAAAAGAGAAGAAGAAAACCCTGAAGTTATAATGGCATCTACAGCTAACTGGATAGATTTATTGAAGTTTTTGTTCCATGTTAGAAATATATCTACAGATGCCCCATGGTAAAATTAGGTAGGCTTATGGCACTTAGAAAACTGAAATCTAGAAACACATGGAATGAGTAAGATGATATTTCCAGCAATCAGTGCATTCTATAAAATGATGGAAGAGAGCTTCTTCTACACTACAATTTTGGACTTATGGTCCAGTTCTGTGTTTCTTATCCTCAATTAGAGTGAAGGCCAGATCCCATTATGACAAACAGTAATAGATAATCAAAATTCTTGAGTTAGACCTAGAAATCTGTTATGTTAATGTGCCTTGATCTAAATGTGACTAGGACTTGGAAATCTTTTTGTTATACTGAAAATTCTGGCTGTAAAGATATTTGGCTGATGTATTCAGTTCTCCCCATTCCTAGAGCAGGAGAAATCCTAGAGTATAAAAATTTCAGATTGTTCGGTGAGGCTGGCCCGACCCCAAATTGGTCCCGGGTCCACGTTGGGGGACTCCTGGTGCAGGAAATGTTGCTTTCATGTCTGTTTATTGCAGATCCAGTAGCGGAGCAGAGGTGTAGGAAACTGTGCACCCAGGGGGTGGATGTGGCCCTTGGGGCTCCCTCTGTTTCTCACAGAGCGGCGGGGCGGGGGGACTCAGGTCTGCTGGTCCTGAGTCTGCCAAGTCACCCGACCTGGGGGCTCCTGAACTTCCTCCAGGCTGGGCAGGAGCCATTTTGGCTCTGTGGGGGACACCCGTGATCATACTGAATTCCTCCCGACTCATCATTTCATAAAATCGTGTGTCTGCTCAAGCTTTCACTGGTGCAGGACCAGTGAAAAATGTAAGTGGTAAGGTAGTCTTCTGAAATAAATGATGCTAACACCTGTGTCTGAGAACACACTTCTCTTCTGAAGGGTAAAGTCTTATAGGCCAGCCAATGGAGCCTGATCGTGTCCTTTTCAATGATGAATGACCCGATTCCATGGGGCCAGCTCAGAGACGACAAATAAACAAATGCGAATGGGGTGGGGTAATTTCCCCCAATGTGAAGTTTGGTACACGCACCTTCTATGGGAAAAAGACCAACCTGACTCTTCATCCGCTAGAGGACTAACGAAACAATGCATTCCTGTGGGACTTTGTGCTCCTAGAAATCTTCCATGTGTGTCAGAAGAAGAAATATCCTTTCATACACGTGCGATGGAACAGTCTGTTCTTTTAACTTGGCCAAGTGTTGCCTAGGTTCTCGGAGCCTCACTCTGGGGGGTGTTTGTTTCCACATGTCATTCTTACTTGAAAGTCTTATGGGGAATTACCGGGATTTTTGGACTGTTTTTGTTTGTTTGTTTGTTTTTGTAGGTCACACTCACAGTTCTGTCTGAGAGCCCTGAGAGGAGGCGCAGGAGAGCTTTCTAGTGTGAGGGAGCCGATCTGAATTTGGAAATACGCAAATGAGATGATTAGGTGTGTTCTCAGCGTGGTGCTGGGCTTGCACCTTTGACTGACTTCCTGGGGAACCTGGCTGTTTTACGGCTCCGTGGTGCAGAGATTGATGTGTAGGTTTTTATCTGGTGGAGGTCATTTCTGTCCAGTGGGGGAGAAATAGCCACAAAGATTATGGTGTGTGGACCCATAGTTTGTTAAGCAGTCGGGTGTCTCACCCAGCAGTCTTTTTCTGACGTTCCTTTATTAAATCACACATAAATATACCGCTCCTCAAATTCCCATTTGAACCAACATTAACATCTTAGTGGCTTCCTCACTAATTAATGAGCTGAATAAATCTTTGGCCTGTGTTCACATTTGTATGAGAGTTGTGTTTTCTTCAACCTTTTGAAAATTAGAATATAACTAAGAAATAGTAGGAGATAGGGGCCTGGGAATTTCTCTGAAAACTTGGGCACGATTCCTTGAAGAGCATGCCGTTCCTGTGCCTACTCCCTACTCCCTTGGAGCTTTTCTGAGAAGGATTCCATTACTTCCACTCTTCCCCAGAAACCGTCCAAAAAAATGTCTGAATGAAGCTCAGACTCCGAAGAACAGCGAGATGAAGCAAACAGGAGTTCAGTGGCTACTCCCTCACATTGAGACTCAGACGACAGGCTATGAGAGCCCTGATCAGAAGCCGGTGCTGCTCGTGACCTTGACAAACTGTGACTCAGAAGTCTGTCACCCCACCCTGAGGTCCTCCCTGGGCCCTCCCTCCAGGGCCCTCCCATCAGCCCTCTGCCCGGAATGACGGGCATTTACCACATTCACCTACTGTGGCTTTTACAGCTTGTCCCCGGAGCGTAGGCCTCACTGCCCGGGGACCGTCTTCCTGCCTTCTTCGTCCCTCGCTGCAGAAGATAGTGCTTTGTCCCTGAGTGGTACAGGGCTGGTGAACACACCTTTTTCTGGTGGTTGTTTATGACCATTTGCTCTTCTGATTTCAGCGTTAGTGAGCAGACGTGCTCCATGACTCGTTATGGGTCCGTGTCTTGCTTTTTCTTCTTCGGTGAGGCACAAGGTGGGAAGCCCGGCTCTGCATGGTTCCAGGTGTGGTTCCTCTGAGACATCAGAGTCATCACGTGATGGCTTCCGAGACTGGAAAAGTTCGCTTCAGTGTTGAAACGTTCTGCTCTTCCTCTCATTGAGGCTTCAAGTCCTCAAAACCATTTGCTTCTTTCTTGCTATGTCCCTTGCTTTTGGCTTTGCTCTACAAGGAGCCTGAGCGAGGGTCTCATAAAATGATCAGGAGTTCTGGGCTCCTGAGCGCGACCTGCCACCCGGACTGTGCGCACGGCAGCCCGCCCCACATTTCGCGCACATGCCCGCCCCATTCTGTGTGGTCTTGGCTTCAGTGGCCGGACATAAAGCTTCAGCTGCTGCTTCACAGCTTGGATTTTAAAGAGCCCACAAGGAGAGATTGAAACCCGAATGTCTAATGTTGCCTTCGGACGCACCATCCATCACCCAAATAGTCTGCGTGGAGCATTAGTTGCTAGAAGACTGTCCCAAACATGCTTTTTATATCACGCCCTCAGCTAGAATGACCCACTCAGATGTACTAATCACCCAATCAGAGTGTGCAGATTTATACTGTTGGGCCAGAGCAAATCAAAATAGTTGAAGTCCGAAACCTGCATTACGGGCAGTGAAATTACCCTAAATGGTGTGTCTGGGCTTGTAAAAGTGATGGCCTAGAGGATCTGGGACATTTCCTAGAAAATATTTGATTACAAATTTTTGAGTCTGATAGGAAAGTGTAGTTATTATGAAGCAGACTCGCTTGATATAATTCTGACCTGCCACAGACCAACCTGCACAGAGATCTGTGTGGCGCCAGATCTTTTCAGAGGTAATTTAGAGAGCAAACATTGCAGAGAAGTAATCAGTAGACAGAGAACTGGGTAAGACCTGGGGATTTCACTTCTAGTTTGAGCTTGACTTCCAACCAGCTGCGTGCCCTGGGGGAGACCTTTGGACTTTTGAGGCCCTCGTTTAATACATAAGGGTGAGGCAGTGAGACTGGTTCCCAACGCTAGACCATAGGGGCCCCATGATCTTACCCCCAGTGTGGTAGCTGTGGACGTCAGGTCGTTGCTCTGATGACCTCCCTGAAGCTTGGGCGCAGACTTGGGAGCTGCCAGGAGACAAACCTACCACGGGTGTGAATATTCACCGATGCAGAGACCACAGAAAATCCATGGTGTGGCAGTGGTGGCTGAGCCCGGCTGCTTCCTGGGAAGTGGTGCTACCAGCAGTTGGGGTGCGTCTGGGTACCAGATGTTGAAGTCACTGCCGGGCAGCAGCCAAGGGCCGTCTCTGACAGATCAGCTCCGTGGTGTGATTTGGGGGCACCGCTCCTGGTGATCTGCCCATAAGGCTGCTGTTTGTGTCCTCCCAGTGATTTTTACAAGTTCATCTGCAACATTAGTCCCTTTATGTTTATGCTTAACACGGCCAGACTCAGTCTTTGGGCTTGCAGCTAAGTACTCTAGTAGATTGTCACGGTTATAATTGGACAAAACATGGAGGTGCCTTATTACAACCTTTTCCAGTTACCAACACTGTATTAAATCATAGCATTGCTCTGTGTTTAAATTCCTGTCTCTTCCACTGATCGTTGCTTCTTCAAGAGCAGAGATGATACCTTGTCTCCACAGCCCTAGAATTTGGGCCTTTGTGTTACCTGGGATAAACTGAATTCTATCACGAGAATATGAGCCAAGTGCAAGGTGTTCACAGGAGCTGCTTATGGATTCAGGAAAAGCCTATGAGAAGAGTATCATTTAGGTGGGGCCCTAAAATAATAAACATATGTCAAGTAGGTGAATCTGGAAGGGCCATTCCAATAGAGAGGAAAATGAGTATAGAGACGCAGAATGGGACATTCAGGGCGGAGCAGTTAATCTGATGCCTGTGGCCTACATCGGAGTGCTGCTTCCCCTACAAATCCAGCGGTAGCATCGTAGTGCTCCCAGTGAAACCAGCATAGGTCAGGAGAAGCAAACAGGCAAGAGCACTTCCATACATCAGAAGAGTGTCCAAGTTTGCAAATCGTAGCTTTAATGAACTGAATGCATTAATTGACTGCATTAATATCTAAAGGCAGAATTGGCACGTAAAAGTGAGTGGGTCAGCGATAAATCGGCATCCGGTTTGTCAGTCTTGCTGGCTTGGTTAATGGGAGACTGCGAAAATAGTTGCAACCTCTCTATTTTCATGATGATAAATTAAGGCTTCTAAACAGGGAATCTCAGGAGCAGACCCAGGATAGAGGATAACTTTCTAATAAGGAAATGCCATCCTGTGGAAGATGACCAGCTAGGTATTCCATTATGCATTGTTTTGCCATTTGCACAATATGCCTTTATTTTGAGCTTTTGTATTTGGCATGGTTACAAAGTAGGGTCTCTTGAAGGAGTGGCATTTGTGGCTAGTAGGGCCAGAAGGGGAACTTGGAGGCTTTCAGGGGAAGGCAGCCCTGAGGATGCCTGCATCCCGTGCTGGGCAAGAGAGAAGTTTCCAGGCTCTGGAGTAGAATGAAAGCAAGTTAGGAAAAGTACTTTCCTTCCCCAAACACTATTGGAGTGGACTGTTTGCCATTGTGGATGCATGGGAGCAAGATGACAAAAGCCTGGTCCCTGGATTTCAGGGGCCTTTCTGTAGAATGACAGATATATTTCAGAACCGCCTGACAAGTTCAACAGTAGATGCGTCCCTGAGACACAGAAATCAGACTCATCATCTGTGGGAGGAAGGACTGTGAGGCCAGGGAAACCCCCACTGACAGCTTCTCCACGGGAAGGGCCAAGGTGCGGTGGCAGCTGAGTGGGCAGCGGCCAGTGGTTAATGCGCCGGCTTCCACCTCCTGGTCCTAAAGAGTCAGCCCACCCCACTCCCGACCCCGTCCCAGCATCCTCTGGACTCCACCCTCTACTGCTGGCTTGGTTGCCTACAGGCGGCCAGCCATTTTGCATCTCTCAGAAAGAAGCTGGTTGAGACTCTGTACCAAGTGACAGCCAACCCCTGCTCCCTCCCCCATTTCGGAGATGATCTGGGTTTTGTGAATATTCCTTTAGTGTTAGATCACTGGTCCTTTAGACGGAGGAGAGAGGAAGGGCTTGTTCAGCCTGCCCCATCTTGCATCTGTCATTTAGCCTGCACATCAAACTCGGGAGGCAGGGGCCATTATTAAACTATTAGAGATAAGCTCCACACCAGGGCGATGGAGCTCTAGAGGCAGAGCTGGGTTAGAGCCTGCGGTTTCCCCCCTGCACCCCCCTGTGCCCTCCTGTGTGAGGCAGGCCGAGGCAAGGGGATGGCAGGCTGGGTGCTCTGATGGGTAATGTATAGCAGCCATACGAGCGTGAGCTGCAAGGAGGTTTGTCGCAGTGACGTGAGGCCAGTGGGCTTCCACAAGACCTTTGAGGGTTGGTGGGGGCGTATCTTAGAGCAGCGGTTCCCAATGTTTGCGGAACATTAGAGATTTAAAAATTCCTCTGCATAGCTACATCCCAGACCAATTAAATGAGAACTTCTGGAGGCAGGGCCCAGGCATCTGAAATTTTTTAAGCTCCCCCGGGGATTCCACTAAGGTCAAGTTTGAAAACCATGGCTTTCCGTAGCACTTCTCAAATGTTGATGTTCGGTACTTCTAGGGTGGGACCTGAGAGTCTGCCTTCCTAACAAGCTCCTAGGCAGTGCAGACGCGTCCGTCTCCATGTGACATGTTGGGTAGCAAGACCTGAGAGAGGTACAGGCCCTTTGTTCCAGAACTAACTTTGGGGAAGCTGGGAGGATTCTGTGTCTGGCCTGACCCCATCCTTGGTGAAGGCCCCCGCATCCCAGGCTCCTGGGTCTCAGAGCTGCTCTGCTCAGTTGCTGGATGTTTGGGACCTCACTTTTTCCCACGTGTCCTGCCGGGTCCAGCTTGAAGCATCCCCTGCACTTGGGGGTGTCAGACACGTGCAGGCCGAGGGGTCATTTCGTGGGGAAGCCCCTTTAGCTGAAAGTTAACAGACTCAAATTAGAAGAGGAATATTTCAGTTGGAAACCAGGGAAGGTTTTTCCTCCGACCACAGAGTGATTTTCCTGTGCAGTAGCAGCTGCTTGTTTCACGTAAAGAGTCAGCTTAGACGACACTCGGGAGGTGCTGGTAGAGGGATGGATGAGGTGACCTCAGAGGTTTCTTACAGCTCCCACTTGTCACCAAGTGAAACCCGGGCAGCTTTTTCATGTCTTAAACAGACCCACCGAAAGCAAGTAGAAGCTTCCATCTATTATAAAATACTTCCGTTAATGGCATATTGGAAATATGCAGCTTGGGTCCCACTCTTCCGCGGTGGATGGGATTTGGACCATCCGGGGGGTGGGGGAGAACTTGAAACCCCAGGAGCAGATGATGCCAGAGAAGGAAGGTGGATGGAGTGTGGCCCTCTGCCGAGGGTCACTCCTCTTTCCAGGTCCCTACTCTCTAGATCTCCACACAGCCACGGGGTGGGTGGGGGAGTGGAAGGAGAGAGGGTAGTGGTTTCTTCATCTTCTCTTACGCGGCTTTGCGAAATGATGCTACCATATGTGCTGTTATATTTAAATAGCAGATGTAGAAAACTCACAGGGTGGAAAAATGCAGAAGCATGGTACCATTTGCAAACAGGTTTTCCAGGGAAAGCTCACTTCCTTGCAAGGTTTAGAATTTATCACATCCATTTTTGTCTCTAATTGCAGTGGTCTCTACAGCAAGGTTAGTGGCGCTCGCGCTCTCTCTCTCTCTCTCTCATTCTGTCTCTGGCTAATGGAGGGAGTGTGCAGCTCTGAAATAGGCTTACGTGAAATTGCTTTTCACACCATCTGGGAGCCAGGCTGATGTCTTCAGCAGTGCAGCCACAGCAAACACTGGCTGGAATGCCCTCATCTTAGAGGGTGGCTGCAAAGATCTCCCTTTACATCAGAGAAATGCCTCGGCAGGCAGAAGCCTTCACGTTCTCCTTAACAAGGTGAGGGAAGCACTTGGGGGGTCAAGGGGAACACACAGAACAGATGAAACTTGACAATAAGAGAAACCACTTCCCTGCCCAGGATTTAATTGGAGAGGCCAGTGACCTGTAGAAAAAGCAGAAGAATGATGAGTCGGGGTTCAAATCGTGTTTCCACAACTTACCAGCTGAGGGATTTGGGCCAAATACCTCAAGCTGATGGGGTTTCTATTTCTTGCAAAGTGTGGCGGGAAGGAGCTTCTGCCCTCCCAGATTGTGGTCAGACTGCGATGTGACAGCATCTGTGATGGATCCAGTTTGCCCCATACAAGCCAGTGGTTATTATAGTTAATTAAATATGCTTCATTAGCTCCGTTCCTAGGGGAAAAGGTACCACCAATTAATTATAAAGTCGATTACAAGTTTTACATCTATAGTATAATATGCTCATTCTGTAGTATTAATATTAATGCTCATTGTATAGTAGCTAGAGAAACAGTTTAAGATACTAATATGTTACATAAAGTACCATCAAATCTGACATCAGTGGGAAAAAGTTTAGGTGGAGAATGAGAAATATTAGTCACACTTATCATTTATATGGAGAGTAAGTGTTGAGTTAAAGCAAGGACAGCAGATATATTTGTGATGATGAGGTTGCTTTGATTCTGTGGGCATTTTAATATTAGCACCTAATTCATTAAAATAAACATCACTTTAAGGTATCAGTAAGGAAAAGATGTTATAGAATAATGTAACAGAAATTCTCATTTCCTCCTTGACCTTCAGCCCCTTGCTAATATCAGGGTGAGGGCTGGGCTTCAGGAAGGACCAAGGACGACATGGTAATTAAGGACTGGAGTAGTATGCAACTTAAAAAAATAAAATTTACATATAGTTAATGAGTATACATTTTACTATATTCATTGGACACCTGTTACTATACTTATGGTATACATTGCTGAAAAATTAATTTAAAAAGAAAAGCTGAATGGTTTGTTTTTAGATTAAAATAGGTATACTTGTCCCAATGCCCACAGTGACAGGTGTTTCAACACTCACAAGTGCTGGTACAGAACTCGAGTTTGGTCTTTGGTTAGACCGACCCACAGAGTCATTGCATCAGAACCTGGTATTTCAAAGAGATTAGGATATTCTTTGATTTCTCTTTGTGGAGACTGTTGTAATAATAATACATACCCCCCAAAAAATGACAGTATAGTATATGCAAGAACACTGAGGGTAGGATTTGAAATTAAAATAGGTGACTGTAAACTCCCTTCTTTCCGTATTTCCCCCTGCCCCTACCAGCAGGACCCTTCTTAGAGAACATCAGAGAGAAAGACATTGGTCGTAACTTAGCTGAGAGCTTCAAACCTTAGTTTTGATTATCAGGAACCAACATTTGAAGGAATTAGCATCTAGTTTATCTCCAAATGACTGGCTTTCATAGAACATATACGTAACTGGCTGCTTTTCTCTTCTGTAGCTCACATGTGTCTTAGGGGCAATCGGAAATCTGTGTGGATTCGTTGTGCAGGTAGGACTTGTGTCTTAGAGTTGCATACAGGCAAGAGTCAGAGTGAGTGCGGGTTTCCTGCTCCCCATACTCACCTCACCTTCCATCCTAGGAAGGGGGCAGCTGAGTGGTTAGTCGTAGAACCTCCCTCAGTGCAGAAGAATGCAAAAGCAAGGGAACCTATGGCTTGCTTTGACAGAAATCAGCCTTGGGACTCAGTGGCATCTCCATCCAACCTGGCAGTGGGGCAGGAGAACTCACAGGGTCCTGTGATCTCAGGGTCATATATATACAGCCACAAATAAGAGCACTGCAGATTTTCCATTTCCTAAGCCCTTATTCCTTGCCAGTGGACATAAGAGCCAACGGAATGGTCTTTCTAGTTGTGACACAGATTACACATGTTCCAAAGCAGAGATTAAGACTGGACAATGGACATAGTAGGGGCTGCAGGGGGTCTAAAGGCCAGTGAGCAAAGACTAACAGGGACTGGGCTCTGTTCAGAGGGGTAGCCAGTGGAGGGCACAGTCTGACCTGAACAAGACTACCTTCTTGCAGATGTCATGTGAAACACTAGCCCACCAGGAATGCTATCAGCCCAGGTTAAAGGCAGAAGCAAGGAAGTGGGGGTGGGGGGGCTGAGGGGGGAGGGAAACTGGATTTACTGACAGATGGAAAAAAAGAGATCAGAAGTGATGAATTATCCTTGAATCGGTGAGGTTTACTTTCTTGCTACTGTTGAAATTGGAGCCCAAGATGGATATTAAGTTACATTGTAGAAAAATAAAGTGCTATGTTTCATACCCAGCTCTGTGATTTAAAAATATATACAGCCACAAAAAATGCCAGAAGAATTGTTGCAGATAATTTGTGCTGGAAGGAAAGATGTGCTGGATAGGAATGAAAGAATCTGAGCTCATTCCTTGTCAGAAGTGCTTATAGGGGAGGAAGGATTTGGGCTAAACCTTGGAAATGGGCAATATCCGGATGGGGGCCTGAAGTGCAGGAGTAAAGGGAGAGAAGAAGGAGACACACGTGGGCGAGTGAAAAGTTGGGCAGCGTGGTCTGGAACATTCACTGAGACGTGGTCAGGAGAGGTGGCTGGACAAGCAAAGCGAGCAGGCAACGCTGCAGACTTTGTGGGTGAACGGCCCTCCTTGGGATGCAGAGAAGTGCCGAGTAATCAACAACAAAACAGTTTTTCAAAATACTGAGGCTTGCTCAAAAGGAAGAAAAGAATATATTTTAACACCAAAACCTAAGAGAGAATGTGAAGCCTAAGCAGTGGACTTCCTCTGGCACCATGACAGCCGCGGGAGCTACTGATCAGACCTGGGCCCTGGAAGTTGATGGCTCACACAGACGCTATAGATCTTGATTTGGGCCAACTGGAGATGAGACGCTGGAGTCCCTGTGAAAAGATAGGATCCAGAAATGATCAGCACTTCCATGGAACATACTAGAAAAGCCACATGTGGGGGCCTGGAGAAGCCAAAAAGGAGGTCCACCACTTGCGTAGGACTCTGGATGATCGTACAATGGCTCTACTAGGGAATCAGGCTTGTGCCTGTGAGCAGCGTGGCATCTAGCACATGTGATAAAGGTACAGGAAGTGACTGTAGAATCCAGGACTGGGACGTTCCAAGTTCTAGGCCAACAGCAAACAAATATAAACCTGCTCCACAGGAATAACTATGGGACACCCACGGAAACCCCAAGCCCTGCTGAAGGGAGTTTAAATGACCAGATCACACAATGAACCCCGACAGACAGCCAAAGCAATTTATTCAAGAAATTTATGCCTTAAGACAGAAAACAGAGTAATCTGAAAGAAACTATCAAATTAAGTGTTAAAAGTGACTAAAAATATAAAAAATAGAGATCACAGTGAAATTTTTGGCTGCCATGGTAAGAAGTGAATTCTAAAAACAAATGGAACTTTTTGGATTAAAAAAAAAAAGGTATGAAATAAAAAACAAAATGGCAAGGCAAAAAGCAAACAACATAAAAATACAATAGCACAGTCCATACATGTATACAGTAAGTGCTCAAAGATTGCCTTGTGAAGGCCCAGGCTGCTACACAGTGTAACTTCTTAGTACTTTGCCAACACATGTCATTCACTCTGGCTGTGATCAATGAAGACCATCTCTTATGTACCTTGTCGTATTTATGCACTACTTGAGATTGTTGTGGATTAATGTCTGCCTCCCCCTTCTCTTGGTGCTTGGAGGGATGTATTCGTAGAGTCAGCCTCTGAATGGACCCAGTGCGAAGTAAGAGACTAGAGCTGGGGATCTGAGGAAGTTCTTCACAAAATTTTGTTGTTGGTCAGATGCATTTCATGCAAAGGAAGAAGGAAAACTGGGATGTGTATAAGGAACATTGCCCTAGCACACCCGGGGGATTAGGCTTCTCAGACACACCTTTCACTTCTCTGGGTCTCAGGTAATTAATCTGATGGATGTGGGCCCAGTTATTCTCTGAAATCACTTCCTTGTCTGCGATCCCTCAGGAAGGGTCCAGAAGAACTGGGTCTGAGGGTGGATTTAGAGATCCCTCTGTTACTCATGTTTTGCTCTTCAAATCCCGTGAAAAGGAAAACCAGACTATAGTAAGATCAAGCAAGGGCTAAAGGGATTCTTTTGGGCGTTTCCGTAAAATTTAGCTCCAGGTCCTCCAGTAGCTTCCTGGCACCCGGGCAGCCGGCTCTAATGTATTTTACAGATTCACCTCGGATCTCAGGCTCACCTTCTCAAGTCTTAAATCTGTCCTACTTCGGTTGTCTTCACATTCATCTGATTTCCATCCCCCTGGAGGCTCTTTCCACCTTCCCCCTTGAGCCTGATGGGGAACTGGAAGCTCACTTCCAAGGATTTCCAGAGTCTCTGCCCTGGCCTCCTCCAGCATTTCACAGTGAGCCCCAGGGAGAGATGCTGGACCAGAACTCCAGGTTCCCCCTTGCTTGAGAGGGGTGTCCGAAACAGCTCCAAGGGATGGACACGGAATTTGGGTTTCTGTAGTCCGGATATTTAGAACGATGCCGTGACTATTCCAGGAAAATGGTTGGATCTGCCTGGAAGCAATTGCATTTCTAGCCTCGTCATGAGCTGCTCACCTGACTGGATCCTCCTCACAGTGCACTTTCCCCTGGTTGTGAAAACCTTCCTGGGGTTCCATGCCACACTGCACACCCTGACGCTGGGCTCTCCGGCAGCCACTCCCAGCGCGGCCTGCACTGAGCACTCGACCTGCTTCTCCTTGTGGAAGCCGTTCTCATGCCGCAGCCTACACAGACGCCTGTCTTTGAACTTCTTGCTCCTTGCTGTGCAGTCACTGAACGCTTAGCTCAGGCAGTTCCCACGGGGAAAGTGTCCAGTGAGGCATATGCTTTCTTCCATGAGAGAAATGGTTGATGGCTAGAACTTGGCAGTTATCGATGGGGGAGGGAAGGAAGTGGGGGGCAGATTTGTAGAACAGAACTCGAGGATCCTCTGAGATCCGGGGAGGCTCTAAGCAAGGCTTCCTGGAAGAAGAGCTTGGTGAGGTTCCTGAAATGGAGGCACTGCGGGCCATCAAGAGCCACACCAGAGGCCTCCCTCCTGAGAGAAACTTCCACTGAGAGGAAAACGTGGGTCCTCGTCTACGAAGAGGTGGAAACTCAGACCTAGCCAGAGGCAGCTCTCCTGGGAGCCCAGGCTAATGCCAGTGTGGTGTGTGCGTGCAGACGCAGCTTACCTGGGAGAGATTGTTCTAGCCTCAACTTGAAGAACCGTTGTGTCTAATGAACCGGATCAGTTATCTGAGCATGGCCTAGACAAGAGCCTTGGGTCCCGACCCATCAGCTGGGTGCTTTGGAAGCACTGGCTTGGGAGGTGCTGCAGACCCCTCCAGTCTCAAGGGGCGTTTCTGATTTCCAGCCCAACAGTGAGTTCAAAGCCTCCAGGCTGACCGTTGAGCACTCAAAACCAATGTAGGAGACCCTGGAGATCTTCCTAAGAAAGGAGTACCTCAAAGACCTGGAGTCTCTTGAGGTTTGATAGGGACATTGAAAATTGCTGTGACCCATTTTACACCCTGGTTTCAAGCAAGTAGGATGCATAGTTTGTACTTACATCGTTATCGTGCTTTTAAAGTATCTGTGGGCACAGCCTAATTGCCCACCCACGAAAGGCAGGGGTTAAGGGGAATAAGCCACTATTTCCCAGCTATATTCAAGAGTTTCTGTGACTGTCACAAATTCAAATTTTATTTTGGTTTCCCTGTAAACTTCTGCCTATTGTGTCTCTCCTGTAGCATTTGGATGAAGCCCATCTTGTACAGTCTGTACCTTGACACTTTGTGGCAGACGCTTCCAGAACCTGTCTGGATTTTAAGTATAGCATAGCTGCTCGCACAATTATCTGTGTACATCTCAGAAAATCTGCCCTAATTTTAAGTAAAAAAATAAACTTTTTCTGTACACAACATATCAGCACAGCATTTCCACAAGACCTTTGTGGTAAAATATATTTGGACTTATTGTTTGATCAAGAGGTTATATACATTAATGTACATATTTTATTACATATGTTCACATATATATGACATATTCTCTTTTTATCCTGAGGCTTTTCAACATGTATATTAACCATAGTCATAGAGCCTCATTTCAGAAACAGCATCTCTGGCCTAAAAGTAAAAATTTCAGGTGTGCTTTTTATAGTCCATAGTTCATCGTACTTACTGTGCCTTTGAACTCACAACAGTTAGTAAGATGGTGACAAAGATCAAATGTTTTGAATAAGGACACTGAAGCCTATAGCAAACTAAGTGACTTGGCCGAGGCCCCATGACCAGCAAAGCACAGAGTCGGAGTTTGAACCCAGGTCCCATTCTGTAAACTCAAAGCTTTTTTCATTAGATCATTTTCAAGAAACTGTACTTCTGCACTATTAATTGAATATTTAATTGGTGTGCAGCACTTCCCAGTTCACTTAGTATTTCTCATATCCTCAGTCTAGCTTCACCGTAAGGTCGGACAGTGCTGTTCTTCATGTTGTTGAGGATGGGGCATGTGCCAAAGGGACACACGGCGGTCGTCGGGATTTGTTCTGACTCTAAAAACACCTCCTCCAAAAAGAAAGGAAGAGAGATATATTCCATAACTCATGTTGATGTGTAGATTTTATTGCATAATGTAATTGTGATGCCTTACTTTTTTTCTGATTCTAAAGGTAATGTGTGCTCATTTTGTAGGAAATTTTTTAAAATACCTAAGTCTAAAGAATGAAACACCTATCTCATTATCCCATCACTCCCAAAATAACTACTAGTAATATCTAGCTATCCACTTATTTATCTTTTTGTCTCTTACAGCTGTCTTTTTTTCTCTCCTTTCAGCTATCCTGTTATCTATTTATATCTATCTTTTATTTGTGTTTCTAGATCTCTACAACTAGAGCCCTAAAAAATTCAGATCATAATGAAAATGTTCATTTATAAATGTACTTTTAATAATTGCCTATGTTAGAATTTTCAGAACTATGATTTTAATTGCTGCACAGTGTGATTTATTTAATCAGTTCCCTATTTTTGGCCATATCTGATGTTTCTAGGTTTTTCTTTAGTGAATAACATTGTAGTGAACAACCTTCCCAGATATGCTTCAATGTCCTCAAAGAATTGGGCATTTTTATAGGTTGCTTGTAAGTTACCTCTTCTTCCTAACACGGGGGAAGTGTGTGGATGCAGCCGGACCCCAAAGCAAACACTAGGGGTTTGGTGAATGCTTTAAATGCAGAGTTGGCTGCAGACAGACCATTGGCGGCTTTGCAGCCTACAGGGCTGATGGCTTCGGTGAGCTCTTGGCTCCATCAGCTTCATAAAAGCAGACATGAAAGTCTCTGTTAGAATATCAAATGGGCAAGGATTATTGTATAGAAAATGAGTTCCTTCTGGCCTTAGATTCCAGTTAGATAAAAGGGTGGTTTCTGATCTTCCAGGGGAATAACATTACCTGAAAGCTCTTATCCATAATTCCAAGCCTTCTGGATACTACACATATTTGCCCTTGGGAGGCTTCTTTGTTGTGCACTAGAATTACATTAGCTTGGTGGCATAAGTCTGATGATCTCATTCAACAAATATTTTTAAGGTACCTACCATGTGCAAAGTATTTATAGGTGTCCAGGAATTGTAGTAAAGCCCTCAACTTTGATCGTCTCTTCCATCCTTCACAATGATTCTAACAAAGGAGTTTCACTAACATTCCTTATTTTAGGCATAAGAAAACTGAGACTGAGTAAGATTAAGGAATGTTCCCCCAAGTCATATATCTCATAAGTGGTTAGGCTGGCAGTTAAACCAGTTTGTCTCAGTTAGGGCTTCTACTTAGCACCATGGATATTTTGGGCTGGATCATTCTTTGTTGGGGACGGGGTTGTCCTGTATGTTTTGGGTGTTTAACAGGGTCCTTGATCTCTACTCACTGGATGTCAGTGGCATCTTGCCACGCCCCTCAGTCGTGATAAGCAGGAACATCTCTAGACATTGCCAAATCTCCTGCGGGGGCAACAATTGCCCAGGTTGGGAACCACCGGTTCAGTTCCATCATTAACCGTCATGCAGTGTTTCACCTCAAGGGAAACAAATTTTACCTAATCAACTCAGTTTGTTAGAAAATTCAGTTTTCCGAACGTGGGTCTCAGGTTGATGAGTGAATTTTCACAGAATCGGTCTGGGGGAGTAGGGGGAACAGCAGAAGGTGCTTTGTGTTTACTGGCCTTCTAGGTCTCCAACTCTAAGACAGGCTTTCCTTCTTAATGTGGGTGATTTCATTTCAGGCCTCAGAGAATGTGCCTTTTTTTTTTTTTTTTTTTTCCCTTTCTCTCATCAAATAACATGCTGGTCAAAACAGGAATCTTTTTATTAACATTCTGAACGTCTGGTAATTTTATTCATTTCTGTCTTCATTCTCCAGATTGCTGCCTTTTCCTTTTTACAAGCTGCCTTGATGTTTCCCAATCATTTCATACCTGGCACTAGGGGGAAAATGGCAGCTTGCAAAAATGCCTTCTTTTGCTTCCAAGTTAGCATGGAGGAGGACAGAAGTTTACTTGAGTTGAAAAAGTCATTCCCTGAAATTACATGGCAATTGCTTCTCCTTAGTTGTCCAGGGAGGAACCAGAAGTTGCCAATGATCTCTGTCCAAATTGGTCATTAAGGGGGTCTGATGGCAAAGTGAATATTACCACCAGAAACTGCAAATTTTATTGCTACGTGGGCCTGAAAGCTCATGTTCTGCATTCAAATATAGCTGCAAAACAGCTGTGATAGAAAATTGGTCATTTACCAGTGCTTAATGACTAATGCCCTACCCAATCTGAATTAGCAAGATTTATGACAGAATTGCTTTGTTCAGCTGAACTCTGCTGTTTGCAGAGAAACCAGAAAAGTCCTGTGTGAGTGAGCGATAGTGCTGCTTGGGCCTGCTGATTGGAGGCAGGTTTGTCCCACGCCTCAGAGGAAGGGGGTATGGATAACCCACCAGGGCCTGCGTTAATATCCAGCCACGTGTCTCAAGACTGATTCAGTCACGGACTCTGAGGGGTCACCTTAGACCTAAGTCCTGGTTGAGACCTACCTCTAGGACTCCCAAGTTTGGGACTGTTGTCAAGTTGAAGGGATTAATTCATCTGCTCGGTCCGGATTGCAGCTCATCTAGTCTTACCCATAGGGGCTACATGGAGAAGGAAAATACGAATTGAGAGGCACTATAATCTAGTAGCAAGAGCTTGGAGATTGAAGCCAAAGCCCCTGACTGTGTCACTAGAGAAACCTTGAACAATACACCTAATCTTCCTGTGTCTCAGATTCCTCATTTGTAAAATAAAGACAATTAGAATACTTTCTTAGTGGAAGGGTGGGTAGGATGGAATGACTTAAGCCATGGAAGGCTCTTAGAACATTTCTTGGCTCGTAGTATGTGTTCAATAATTGTTAGCAGCTACCATCATCGTGAGCATCATCATAAACTTGTTTTTTATTTTAAAAACTGGCGATCTCCAATAATGTCAAGAATTCATCCTCCATAAATAGAAAACATGCTTTTAAAGGACAGTGATCTTTTAAATACATAGACTGAATTTTTTATCGATTCACATGTTTACTTATTTGCTCATTCTTTTAATCATTCATTGACATGTTCACATAATCTTTATTCCTTATTTGTCAATAAATATGTACCCAATGGGGAGTTGGGTTCTGTGGATACAGAGAAAGAGCTCCTTCCTTTCTACCTTCGTAGAACTCAGAAATTAGTGGAAAGATCAACAAGATTGGACTGCAGTGGAGCTGTGCACGCCATCGTGGGGACACAGAGGGGCAGTGGTGCTTTGTGGAAACCTTGACTGGGACACTCTTTGGTG